>CAUYQV010011121.1:0-12980 GCA_963574575.1 Galagoides demidoff | reverse complement strand
TGGGGATGAAAGCTCAGTGCCAAGTAGGGATCATGTCACCCAGGACAGAAAGGCCAGGGAATCAAAAATGGCAGTTTTGGCTGAATCTCTGGACCTGGCGATGGAGTTACTTTTTCCTAATATATTACGTTTCTTTCTTTTTTTTTTTTTATTGAATGGTGACTATGTACATTAATGCACTTCTGGGGTACAGTGTGGGGTTTTCACAATCCGAAATACTTCCATCAAACTGATCAACACAGCCTTCATGTCATTTTCTCAGTTATAGTTTTAAAACGTTCTGATTCTACTCTTAGAGAGTTTCACTTGTACCCCTGTAAGATAGACCTCAAAAATGATCCCTCCAATCCCCCTCCAATCCCCCTCCCTCCACCCATTCCCCCCCTCCCTTCTCCCTCCCCCTCTGTAAGGTTCTTGAATTAATAATTAAAAAGGAATTAAACAGCCCTTTGGGACTTTACTTTTTTTAATCAAGGCATAAATTTCTATCTGGAAAAATGCACAGTTCTTTAGCATACAACTCAGTGAGTACTCCCAGATGGTTACACCTGTGTAATCCATGCTTCATCAAGATATGGACAGGAAGCTCTCTGGTGGACTTCCCCTTTGACTCAAACTGATGCTCTAAGCAGCATCCCCAGAATGTTATCACGATTGAATAGTAATTTTGCCTTTGCTAGAACTTCATATAAATGGAATCACACACACGTCCTCTTTGTCTCCTGCTTATTTTACTCATAATATTTTCAATATTCGTTTATATTTTGAGTGTATCAGTAATTTGGTCCTAAGTAGTAGTCCATTGAGTGAATATATCACGTATTTGTTTATCCTTTCACTGTTAATGGACATTTGGCCTGTTGCTACTTTAAGAGCTTTTTTTTTTTTTTTAATGGACCGCTTCACGAATTCGCGTGTCATCCGTGCACAGGGGGCCATACTAATCTTATCTGTATTGTTCCAATTTTAGTGTATGTGCTGCCAAAGTGAGCACATTTAGAGCTCTTTCGATGGGAATTTCATGAACATTCACACAAATATTTTTTGTGGACATCTGATTTCATTTCCCTTGGGTAAATACCTGGGATTAGAATTGCCAGGTCAAATGCTAAATATACTTTAGTTCACAAGTTCAATATCAGCCTGGATAAGAGCGATATCTCATCTCTAAAAACAGCTGGGTGGCGCTGTGGCCAGCACATCTAATCCTGACTACTCGAGAGACTGAGGCAAGGCGATCTCTTGTGCCCAAGTGTTTGAGGATGCTGTGAGCTATGATGCGACAGCACTCTAACACAGGTGACCAAGTGAGACTCTGTCTATAATAAAAGAAAAAAGTATACCTAAGTATTTCATGTTTTATGCTATTATTTAATTATATAATTATTATGTAAATACTATTATTTTCAATTTGAATTTTAAGTTCTTTGTTAGCATATAAAGATGCAGTAGAATTAAAAAAATATTAATCTTATAGTCTATGACCTTGTTAACTCTTAAAATGTTATAATACATTTTTAGTGTTTTATATAGATTGGTATATTATCTGGATTCCTTAGAATTTTCTATATAGAAAATCATATTACCTACAAATAAAGTTTTTCTTTTCTAATTTTAATGCTTTTATTTGTTTTCTTGTCTAACTATATTTGCTAGAACCACCAGTACAATATTGAATGAAATTGGTTAGATATCTTTGCCTTGTTCCTGATCTTAGCAGGAAAACATTTAGTGTTTCTTTATAATGTTAGCTATAGATTTTTAATAAGAAAAGGAACACCTATTTTTTCTAAGGTTGCAAACATTTTTTCCTATTTCTAATTTTCTGGGTGTTTTTATGATAAGCAATAATTGAATTTTGTCAAATACTTTTTCTGCATCATATGATTTTTCTTCTCCATCATGTTAATATGGTAAATTACACTGATTGATTATTAAAGTGTTAAACCAACCTTGAATTTCTGGGATTAATACAATTTGGTCATAATGTATTATACTTTTAAGTATAGGTGGATTTCATTTCACTCAATATTTTATTAAGATTTTTGTGTCCAGGTTCATGAGGAATATTGATGTGTAGGGTTTTTTGTTTGTTTGTTTGCTTTTGTTTTTGTTTGAGAGAGCATTGCTGAGGCTAGAGTACAGTGGCATCATCATAGCTCTCTGCAACCTGGAAACTCCAGGGCTCATATGATCTCCTGTCTCAGTCTCCCAAGTGTCTGGGACTATAGATGGGCACCACTATGACCGGCTAATTTTTCTTTTTTCTGTAGAGATACAGTCTCCCTCTTGCTCAGGCTTGTCTTGACCTCCTGGTCTCAAGCAATTTTGCTGCCTTGGACTCCGGAAGTACTAAAGTTTTAGGCATGAGCCACGATACCTGGCCAATGTGTTGTTTTTATTATGATTAATTTCAAGATGTTTTCCAACTTCCCATGACATTTTTTTCCCTGATACATATATTACTAAAACGTATGTTGTTTAATTTCTAAATCTTTAGGATATTTCTAGATGCCATCTTTTACTGAATATTTAGATATCAATGATATTTGTATGACTATCATATATTGATTTCTAAATTTAGTCCACTCTTATGAGAGAACCTACTTTGTAGATTTTAGTGATTTTAAATTTATTTAGAGTCATTTCATGGCTCAGCCAGTGTATGTTCTGAAAAAGAAAGTGTGTTCTGCAGTTGGTAGGCATGGGATTCTATAAATGTTAATTACATTAAGCAGGTAAATACTGTTGCTACATAGCCAACCCCTCCGTATAAATTCTGAGCACTGAGTCTCTTTTGAGCCTCCCTGGTAGACATGGTTTCAGATGTGTGGTTACAATTCACTGCTGGAAGAATTATGTGTGGCATGTGTGATGGCACTGGGACAGAACTTTTGGAAGTTTGCATCTAGATTACTCTGGACTTTGCTTCATGTTTCTCTTCCCTTTGGGGATTTTGCATTGTATCATTTCAGTATGATAAATCTTTTTAAAAGTCCAAACTTTTGGTTTCATTTTTGCATTGATTTTCTGTTTTTAATTTCATTGATTTTTGCTTTGCAAGCTAAAAATAATATCATTTCATTTCTTCGCTTACTTTGGATTTAGTTTGCATTTCTTTTTCTGCTTTCCTCAAGTAGAGCTTCAGTGATTGATTGTAGATCATTTTGCTCTTCTCATACGTGTGTTCAATGCTATAAATGTCCTTTTAAGCATTGCTCTTTCTGCTTCCCCAAATTTTGATAAATTACATTTTCATTTTCACTTAGTTTAAAATTTCTTTCAAGACTTCTTCTTTGATCCATGTGTTTATTTATAAGTATGCTGTTTGATTTTCAAGTATTTTAGAATTTTTCAGCTATCTTTCCGTTATTGATTTTTAGTTTAATTTATTGTGCTCTTATAGCCTACTGTGTATGGTTTTTTTTTTTTTTTAACATTTGTAGAGTTGTATTTTATGGCTGAGAATGTGGTCCATCTTGGTGAGTGTTGCCATCAAACATCTTCACATTCTTAAGAAAAATGTGTGTTCTGCTCTTATTGGATGAAGTATTTTATAAATGCAGGTTAGATCCAACTGATAATGCCATTCAATGTAACTGTATTTTTTTAACCAATTTTGTGAGTATGTCAATTGCTGATACAGAGGTAGATGCGTTGAATTCCTCAACTGTAATAGTGGATTCATCTAACTCTCCTTGCGGTTGTGTCAGTCTTTGCTTCATGTATTTTAACACTTTCGTTAGGTGCCTACAAATTAAGGATTTCTCTGTCCTCTTGGAGAATTGACTTCTTTATCAGTAAATAATGAGCATTCAGTATCTGATAATTTTCCTTTCTCTGAAGTTTGCTTTATTCGAAATTAAAATAGCTACTCTGATTTCCTTTTAATTTATGTTAGCATGATATGTCTTTCTCCATCCCTTTACTTTTAATATATCTGTGTCATTATGTTAAAAGTGGGTTTTCTGTGGGCAAAATATAGCTGGGTCTTGTTCTGTTATCCATTCTAACAGTCTCTGTCTTTCCATTGATGTATTTAGACCATTCACATTTAAGTGATTATTGATATAACTGGATTAATATTTACCATGATTATAACGATTTTCTATTCATTATACTTGTTCTTTCCTTTAACTCATTTTCTGCCTTCTCTCGTTTGAATTGAGCATGTTGTATGACTCAATTTTCACTCCTCTCTTAGCATATAAATTATACATCCTCTTAAAATTATTTTGGTAGTTGCCCTAGAGTTTTCAGTATACATTTACAACTAATGTAAGTCTACTTTCATATGGCCCTATGCCACTTCATGGGTAGCACTGGTATCTTGTAACAGAGTGTCTTAGCCTACTTGTGCTACTATCAGAGAATACCTGAGACTGAGCAATTTATAAATAACAGAAATTTATTTTCTCACAGTTCTGGAGTTAGGAAGCCTGAGGTCAAGGCACCAGAATGTTTGGTGTCTACTGAGGGCTGCTGTCTGCAAAGAGGCACTTTGATGCTCCTTCCTCTGGAGCAAGGAAAGCCATTTTCTCACATGGTCAAAGACAGCAAAAGGGAAGAACTTTCTCTGTCATTGCCATTCATGGCCTGATCACCTCTTAATACCCCACAACTTAATATCATCATGTTGGCAACACCTGCATTTAGGGGACACATTCAAGTCAGAGCACCAAGTAGTTCCCACTCCTCCCTCTGCTGTCATTCATCTCACTTATCCATGGACTATAATCACCCAGTAGTTAGTTGCTATGTTTATTTTGAACAAGCTGTTATATGTTAGATCATCTAAGAATAAGAGAAATGAAATATTTTATCTTCGTTTTTTCCTACTCTAACACTCTTTTCACTATATAAGTAAGTGTTTCAGACTTATATAATTTCCCATTTCTTGCATGGCAACAGATTTCCTCATTTTGGTTTGTCTGAGAAAGTCTTTATTTCTCCTTCATTTTCAAGGGATAACTTCTCTAAATACAGAATTCTCGGGTGATAGGTTTTTTTTCTTTGATCACTTTAAGGATTTCACTCTATTCTTTTCTTACTTACATAGTTTCTGAAGAGAAGTCTGATGTAATTCTTTTCCTTGTTCTTCTATAGGTAAGATCCATCCCCACCCCCGGCTTTTTTCAGGATATTTTCTTTGTCTTTGATTTTCTGCAGTTTGAATATAATATATGTAGGATAGACTTTTATAATATTCGTTATGCTTGTTGGCGTTCTCTGAGCTTCCTGCATCTGTGCTTTGATGTTTGTGATTAATTTTGGAAAGTACTCAGCCATTTCAAATATTTCAAATATTTCTTCAATTTCTCTCTCTCTTTCTTTTCTTTTTTTCTTTTTTTTTGAGACAGAGCCTCAAGCTATTCCCCTGGGTAGAGTGCCATGGCATCACAGCTCATAGCAACCTCCAACTCCTGGGCTCAAGCGAGTCTCCTGCCTCTGCCTCCCAAGTAGCTGGGACCACAGGTGCCCGCCACAACACCTGGCTATTTCTTTTTTTTTGGTTGCAGCCATCATTGTTGTTTGGCGGGCCCGGGCTAGATTTGAATCCTTGGGCCACCTTAGGTGTATGTGGCTGGTGCCTTAGCCACTTGAGCTACAGGCGCTGAGCCTCTCGTAAACATTTTTTAGGAGAAAGGGTCTTGCTCTGTTGCCTAGGCCAGGCACAGTGGCTCAGTTACTGCTCACTGCAGCCTTGCGGTCCTGGGCTCAGGACCTCCTACCTCGGTCTCCCAAGTACCTGAGAGCACAGGCCTGTGCCACCTCACCTGGCCCACGTGGTGGTTTTTTTTTTTTTTTTCTTACAGTTTTTTCTGGGGCCAGGGCCCTACTCCTTGAGCCACAGTTGCCGCCCCCACGTGGTGTTTTCTGGGCTCGTTTTGCAGACAAGGATATAGGCTGTTGTCTTGGCTGCGCCAGGTTGGGCTGGGGTTTGGGGGCTGGGGCCTTTCTTGTGGAGGTGGTTTGCATTCACACACTCTGAGTTCAGGTACAAGCTAAATGTGTCATGAGAAGATAAGAGCTAGATGTGATTATTTTGATCATTGAGAGAATTTTTTGTAAAGTTACTTTTATATATTTAAAATTACTTCTAATTTGTCACAAATTTATTTTTATCAGAAATAGCATATTTTTCACTCTGGGTTCTAGTTAATTCTAATCAGCTGTTTACCCCAGCCATTGAAAACTGTTTCATCAATGAAGCTTTTCATTTCTGTAAATTCCTGTCTTGTCCTGTGACATATGGTGTCCTGAGGGGAGCAGGCCTTGGCTCTTTGGGGCCGGTTGTGCCCTGACCCTACAGTGTAGTGTGGTGGGTTCTGCCCTCTGACAGGACTCCCTGGATGCAACAGGGCCCTACCTGGCATGGCCTACTGATATTTCTTGGGGGCTATAATGGGGCCCTTAAAGAAATGTCCCTCACTTGCAAACTAGCAAGTGTACTAGAAGTTGTCATTTTTCTGGACTCCAGTCATGCTGTGGTGCTGCTGGGAAGAGGAACCTCAGGTTTATGAGAATTCCTCCGTGAAGTTCCATGGTGTGTTCTACGAAGGATGAGGTGAAGTTGGGGCCCTGGGTGGGCTTGTGGCAGCCAGCAGAGGACCCAGCGCCATGTTCTGAATGGCTTCTGGCCTAGATGGGCTGTGTTGGTGCCAAGGCCCCTCCTCTGTTAACTGTGCTCCTCTGGTAGGTTATAGGGGCTACACTCAGTTTGCTGAGCCTTTGGGGAGTTGTATGGTCCCTGAACTTGGGAGCAGGGAACAGGATGAAGAAATACAAGGGGAGAAGCCGTGCTGCCTGGCCAGTAGTTATAACTTTGTCACTTCCTGGGAGACCAGGAGGGGGCTGTTGGCGTGGGGCACTCACTGGTGTAGAGCAAGTGTGGCCTGAGGGGTCTGCTGTGGTGCTGGCCAGTGCTCATGGCTCTCGGGAGGATCAGTGGACTCCCAAAGCCTTTCCTTATTAGCAAGAGCCTCACCAGAGCTGAGCTGGAGCTGAGCCTCAATGGAGTTGGCTGGCATGCGGCGCGGGGGGCCTTTCCCCTAAAGCCTGGGGTGGAGGTGCTTTTCTTGGCCTTGACTGGCTAGTGCCTTAAGGGAGTCTCAAACCAGCGTCTCCTGCTTGACAGTGGGTAAACCTGCTTGGCAGAAGCTGCACAGCCTGTGGTTTACTGGGCTAGGAGAACATGCCCCGGGGAGGGAAGCTGGTTTGCACATTGCAGAAAAGCAGGCTGGGGTGGATAGTAATCGAAAGGTGTGGTAGTTTAGAATGATTACTAAGAAACTTGTTTTGTTTGCACCTTGCACTGTACTAGTTTCTAGAACAACAAAAACAGGTGTGCGGTTGTTTCTCATCAGCTGAGCAGTGGCGTTTCCTCCTAAGTGGTGTGATTGCTTCTGTGTGTGCTTGTCAGCAGGTGGTTTGAAGCTGGCTCCTGTCATGCCCCAAGAAAGCAGGTGCGCCTTCTGTGTGGTGCTCTGCTGACGTGTTCTTGAGACCCACAGAGGACATGTGTGTTTAGGACCCTCTGACAGTGTCGTGCTTCCCTGGGGTGAAGTGTGGTGAAGATGGCCTTGCTTTTTAAGGAAAACCAGAAACAGCCCTGTTGTTAGACTTTTGCTTCTTCCTTTTCATCCCTTGCGCTTCCTAAGCCCTGTAGTGGGAGAGCCAGGAAGTGCTGTGCCAGGAGCCAGGCGTCACCGTCATTATCCAGCTACAAATCTCCCAGGACCATTTCTCTGTTAAGGAGAAGCGTGTAGGGATAAAAATACTGACAAAATGTGGGTGTGGGTCCCTCATTCCAGCTGGTAGCTGGCCCTAGTGCTGGTCTCATGTGTGGGGTAGAGGTAGTGGGGAACTACCTGCCCTTGCCCTTGTTTATAAGGAGTTTGATGATAATGTTTATATGAGAGCATTTTTGTTTCATAGTAATTGAAATCCTTTAGTGAGTTAGACCAAGAGTGCTTTAGCCCCTTGCCAAGTGCTGTCAGTTCTATTACCTAAATCCTTAGTTTTCTTTTTCCGAGATAGGATCTTTCTCTGTTGTCCAGCTGGAGAGCAGTGGTGTAGTCACGGTGCACTGCAGCCTCCAACTCCTGGCTGCAAGCTATCCTCCTTCCTTGGCCTCCTGAGAAGCTGGGGCTGCAGGCCCCACCATGCCTTGCTATTTCCCAAAGCTTTGTTATCTGTCCGCCATCTCTCACATCTTCTCTTTCAGGTTCTGTGTGTATCCTAACCGGACTACAGTCCATTAAAAGCTTACTTAGATCTCATCCCTTTACTGCATCCTCTGTCTCCCCCCTGTCCCAGCTTATGGAGTGGCCTCCCTTCATGTTTACAGAGTAGCCCCTTCTGCTTACAGAGTAGCCACACATACACCCCTTTATGGAGTAGCCTCTCCTGCTTATGGAGTAGCCCCTCCTGCTTGTAGAGTAGCCACACACACCCCCTTATGGAGTAGCCCCTCCTGCTTACAGAGTAGCCACACACACCCTCTTATGGAGTAGCCCCTCCTGCTTACAGAGTAGCCACATATACCCCCTTATGGAGTAGTCCCTCCTGCTTACGGAGTAGCCACATATACCCCCTTATGGAGTAGCCCCTCCTGCTTACGGAGTAGCCACATATACCCCCTTATGGAGTAGCCCCTCCTGCTTACGGAGTAGCCACATATACCCCCTTATGGAGTAGCCCCTCCTGCTTACAGAGTAGCCACATACACCCGCTTATGGAGTAGCCCCTCCTGCTTACGGAGTAGCTACATACAACCCCTTATGGAGTAGTCTCCCCACTTACAGAATGGTCACCCACACCCCCTTACAGAGTAGCCCCGCACTTATGGAGTAGCCCCCCTCCACTCTTTCCCCGCCTGCAGGGCAGCAGTTGCCTCTCCTGTGTTTCTCTGTGATAGAATGGCTCACCCTGAAGCTGGTGACATGAGGGACAGGCACAGACAGTATCGCGTGGGTGGCTTCTGTGGCTTCACAGGCAGGATGTAGGGGTTGTCTTGTCTGCCCCTTGACTGAGCAAACTGCATGGTGGATACCTCGGTGGGCTGGGCTACCAGGGAATATTGACCATGGCTGGCTCCACATGCTTTCCGGGAAGGCGTGTCCTGAGGGCAGTGTCTAGAGAGATGCTGGCAGGGTACCAGGCTTCTTGTCTGGGACTGGGAGTCAGAGACTTCGCTTCTGCCTGGCTGTCTTGGTTGGAGCAGCTGGATGCCCTCCAAGGTCTCAGGGCATGTGGGTCAGGTGAGGGATGGGCATAGATCCTGCAGACTCCAGCTCTGGATGGCAGGAGTGTGTCAGTATTTATCACATAGGGTGATCATATAATTTTATCCAAACTGGATATTTGTGAGTGAAAGGGAACTGTTAATAACAAATTGGGCAACAGGCATCCTCTGGGGCTCCTGCACCCACGGGGTTGCCCAGACACCGAGTCGACACCCTTTCTGACCTGACCTGGAGGTGCCTGTGCACTGTTACCTGTGGTCTGGTGCCCAGCAGAGCCAGCTGCGTGCCGTGTCCGTTTGCATCCTTCCCCGCCTCTCTGATGATCTACTGGCCAGTTCTGTCCCCTACAAGAACTGGCTGAGGTGGCAGCTGCTTCGCAGTCTTTCCTTGGCCCCAGGAGTGGCCTCAATCCTCTCAGTGGGGGGTGTGAGTGCTGCCTCTCAGCCCCCCCAGATCTAGGCCCCAAGGGGAAGGCCACTTGGGGATTTGCCCCAGTATCTCTGCTCTACAGGACTCAAGTTAAAGTACATGAAGTTGGTTTTATATGACTTTAACTTTTAATTTCATATTTTAATTTTCTTTTAATTTCATATTTTGAGACAGAGTTTCACTCTGTCCCTGGATAGAGTGCCATGGTGTCATAGCTCACAGCAACATCAAATGCTTGGATCAAGCAATCCTTCTTCCTCAGCCTTTCTAGTATTTGGGATGACAGTCTCCTGCCACAACAGCCAGCTTAATTTTGTATTTTAGATAAACTAAATCCATGGAAGAGTTCTTAAATAGTTTTGGACAAACGCTTGGCAGGAAACATATTAATATCCAGTTCTCTAGAGAGAATGGAGACATTCTTCTGATCTGCCTGGTTGAACATGTCTACCTTTTGTTCTCAGAGTGGCTCAGTGAAGAGGGGGCCTGAGAAAGGCATGCAGACCCACCTGCCCACCCTGGTCTCCTGCTGGACCCAGCACTCAAGGAAGAGGCGGCTTCAGCAGGTTCAGGGGATAGAATATGAAGAACTTCTCGACATTTTTGAAGAGATGATTTTATCCTACACTTAATTAAAACAATCAAGTAATACAGAGTGTTTGTATTTAGTGGAATCCTCTTCACTTTGGCAGAGTGGTGGGCGGCAGGGACCTGACTTGCAGTTTGCACGTCATGGGGCATCTGGGGCAGCCGTAGTCCTCACCGTGCAATGAGAGGCTGCTTTGAAGAAAGGGCATTCACAGCTGCTGCTTAGGAGTGCTGAGCTCCATGTTTATTACTAAGGGCTTAGAGACTGAGCCTAATTATCCCTTTTACCTTCCAGATGTCAAAACAGAAGGTAAAACTTGAGGTTGAGAATTCAGAGGGTTAGAAACAGTGTCTGAGAGAAAACCTGCTGTCCTCTTTGTTCTGCTGGACTCCGGTGTGGGGTGTGGGGCCATAGTGCTGGGAAGGGAGGGTGGCCTTGCAGGCACCAGGTCATAGTTGGGGCAAGCAACAGAAACAAATGAGACTTCAGAATGAAAACTTTAGTTCCTTTCTTTCATGTAGCTTTTGTCCTTTGTGTCTTCATGCATGGATGATTTAAACCCCTAGACATTGCCTTTTCCTAGGCTAGTGCCTTGCACTTCAGTGGGTATGTAGGGAAGCCCTGATTAGCCACTGGGCCTCCACGCCAGCAGCTACCTGGACTTTGTCACCATGTCCCTGCTCTGATGTGACCTTTTGGGAGTTTTTTTTTTTTTTGAGACAGAGTCTCACAATGTCACCCTCAGTAGGTGCTGTGGTGTCGTAGCTCACAGCAACCTCAAACTCTTGGGCTTAAGATAATCTCTTTCCTTAGCCTCCCAAGTAGCTGGGACTACAGGTGCCCACCACAACATCTACTATTTTATTAGAGACAAGGTCTCGCTGTGGGTCAGGCAGTCCACCTGCATGGGCCTCTCAGAGTGCTAGGACTACAGGTGTGAGCCACTGAGCCCGGCCCTTTCAGGAGATTTCTTCTGCATCCTCTTGTGGTTCCTGTTTTATAATGAACAGAAAATATTCTCTTGTTCCTAGGTGGTGAGAGGTTTAACATTCTGAAAGATGCAATGAATTGTTGGGTAATTTATGGTTTAAACTCATAAATGTATATGCAACATTTATTTATTTATTTTTTAGGCACAAATATTTAAACATGGAAAACGTGAAGACTGTTTACCCTATGGTAAGGTTGATTTTTTTTTAAGAGAAGGTATATTTGTGAGTTTGCTCATATATGTATGTAGAATCAATTATGTCTTTGTGACATTTTATTTACAGGCATAAAAATCTGTAAGTTGGTATCTTGGACACTGTCATATTTCTTTGATATTTTTTGTTATGTGTGTTTCCCCCAGCTCATCTCTCTAAAAGCCTCGGCTCTTTCCACATGTGGCCCCAGTATCCTCACACCTCCGAAAATGTGCCAGGGCTGCTCCCTGTCATCACATACTGTCTCTAAAGCCCGCTGAGCTTCCTGCATCCCCTCCTCAGGCCCCTGTGTCCCCACTTCCAGGTCCCCACATTCCTTATGCTGCGGCCCCTCGGGGGATCTGAGGCCTCCCCTTGGGCTCAGCTTTGTCCAGTCCTTGTCATCATTCTGGCAGGACACCCCACTACAACCACCAACTGCAGAGGCCTCTTGGGCTTGGGAGTATCCTGAGGCACAGTGCCCCGCTTGTACACTTGGCCTGTGTGTGTCCTGCTCCCCTTGAGAACAGCTTCTCACACCCTGGGGCTCTTATTCTTCCACCTTCAGTCTTTGCTCCTGGTAAGGAGGTCGTGAAGGTGGGCTCTCCACTCCTGGTGAGTGACGCTGAGGGTGTTGGCTCTGAGAGGCTTCAGTGCCCTCAGGCTCCCTGCATCGGGCTCCTGGGAACTGTCTGTGGTCTCAGAGCTGCAGTGTCAGACCAAGGGGTGCAGTAGGGTCCCATGAGCTTTTTCCTGCTGCTCTGAGGAGAGCTTGTCTTTTTGCAGCTGCCACTGTCCTCAAGTGCCTTGATGGCTGTCGACTCCCTGAGAGCAACCAGACTCTGCTGCGGAAGCTGGGGGTGAAGCTCGTGCAGCGGCTGGGGCTGACCTTCCTGAGGCCCAAGGTGGCAGCGTGGAGGTGAGTGCCCTGGAGGTGTGAGGAAGAGCTCCAGCCAAGCCCTGTAGTGGGGCCCTCGGTAGTGCAGCTGCTGCTGAGGCCTTTATGTCAGATAGTGCTGACAGACAAGCCTGGCTTATAAAAATTATCTTTTTTTTTTTCCTTTAATCTCAAAAGTGTTTCTGATTTTTAAGGAAATAGCTTTTGTTTTGATTGTTGCCGACTTTACACCTTCCATTTGGGACAGTTGGAGCTGGGTAGGACAGGACTGCAGCTCATGGGCCAATAGGGGATGCTGCCGGCACAGCTGAACTACAGGCTTCTTCAAAGGAAGTATGCACGCCCTTGAGAGGGTGACCTGCCCTGCAGACATGGATGAATTTGGAAGTATTGGCTCCTGTGGTCACAGACTTCTCACGTGTTTTGGGGTGCTGTGTTCTTAATAGTCTCAAGTTTTTTTTTTTTTTTTTTTTAGACGGAGCCTCAAGCTATCCCCCCGGGTAGAGTGCCATGGCATCACAGCTCATAGCAACCTCCAACTCCTGGGCTCAAGCGAGTCTCCTGCCTCCGCCTCCCAAGTAGCTGGGACCACAGGCGCCTGCCACAACGCCCGGCCATTTTTTGGTTGCAGC
>CAUYQV010011119.1:0-47632 GCA_963574575.1 Galagoides demidoff | reverse complement strand
TTAATTTGGACCAAAGTACATTACTTAAACATTAATTTTTAATTCAACATGTTAATATGTTGTTTATCATATTGCATCCTCATTTATGAGTGAAATATGTTTGTAATTTCCCCTTTATAATAATATACTTTCTCCAATTTTAATATCAGGTGTATCCAGATTAAGTAGAATGATTTTGAAGTATTTTTCTATTGTCTATAAGATTTGGTATAATCTGTTTTTTTGAAATTATCTTTTACTTTTATTTATAAATATTAGTTGTCTATTTTTTTGAGACTTGGGAAAAAACAAAATAAGTTAACTGATTAAAGTATTCTATAATAGACATACTTCTATCTGACAATGTGAATGTTACTTTCTTTGCATTATTACTATTATTATTGCTTAATATTTTGTTGCAGCAATTGTCTGATTTCTTTTCTAAATGTATTTATCTTCATTCGTTTTTTGAGTTTTTGTTTTCAGTCCTTATGTTAAACATTGTTATTGTCATTAAAAAATCTTGCGTGTCTCAGAAATCAATGGATGATTTGTATTATTTCAACTCCAACTTTATTAAATACCATCAAAACCTCCAATATTTATTATCATGCCTAGGGCTAGGTAAGCTTTTGGTATAGAGAAGTTAATAAAGGATCTTCTGGGACAGAGCCCAGCAGGGATCTGCAGGCCCCCTGAGAATTATCTGAAGACTGTTTTGCTTATCTGTGGTGTCAGATATCACAAAAATTATGCACATGCCATTTCCCCCCCTCATCAGCTTTTGTTAGTGTTTGTGTGTTTAATGTGTGGCCCAAGACAATTCTTCTTGTTCCAACATGGTGCAGAGAAGCCAAAAGATTGGACGCCCCTGAGGTAGGGGAAACAGTTGCAACACTCCTGATATGATAGTCTAGACATTAACATTAGGAAAAGGGAAAAAAAGGAACTTGGGAGGGTGGGCTCTTTGGACAAATGTCACATTTCTTAGAGTAGTTTTTGGATATGGGTGGAGAAATGAAAGCAGGGGAATTGGAGTGGGATAGCAGGGAGAATTTTAAACTAAGGAAGTCATTTTAAAGCTCGTAACACTGAACATTCAGGTAACTCTTGCTGCACTATATTCCCTCATTCATGCAATCACATTTATTGAGTACTTCAGGCACGATGCATAGAAGATACAAAATGAAGGGAAGTATCTCGTTAAGGATTCTCTAGTAGTGGTTCTCAACCTTCTTAATACAGTTCCTCATGTTGTGGTGACCTCCAACCAAAAAATTATTTTCCTTGCTACTTCATAACTGTAATTTTGCTACTGTTTTGAATCATAATGTAAATATCTGATATGCAGGATGTATTTAGGTGACCCCCGTGAAAGGGCAAAACCGCTGCTCTAGGGGGATAAAATACTGCACAGATTAACAAAGATAAGCTTGAATATATTTGATGCCTCAAACTCACTGAAACTAAGCGCTATGGAGATTCAGAAAATCTACAGGTTATTGCCGGTTGCAAGGAGCTAAGGATATCCATAGTTTAAACAAGGATCGGTACAATATTTGTAGCTAAAAAAGAGATGATTTTATCTTTATCTAATTTATAGTCCGGAATCTGTGACCCCATAGGATAAAAAGGTGAAAACGAGGGCACATTTCTTCATAAAAATACACAACAGTGCCTTTCGCTTTCCTGCTCATCCTTCACCTATTTCCCCTTTCAATGTCGCCTGAATCTCACAGTTGGAATTAACTTCGTAAGCACTCAGACACCTAGACAGAGTAATTGGTGAAAAAGAAAAGCACAGAGTAATTGGTGAAAAAGTTCATACTCTTTAAAGTGACTTCCCCGAAGATAACTGAGCATTAATAATGAAAACATCAAAATCATCTTCCCCAGTTCAGAGTTGTCTCAGAACGCAGTAACCGCTCGGCAGAATGCATCCTAGTCGGGGCGGGCTAGCGGGCGTGGTTAAAGCCCCCCTCCCCCGCCCTCGAGAGGTTGTCAGGGCCACGAGCACCCGCCCCGGCGCGTCCCCGCTCTAACAACGCCGGTTCTGTCAGGTCCTCACGCCCCAGTTCCTCGCGCAACCACAGCCAGAAGCGACGCATAGGTACTTGCGCGCCGCTGCCACGGGGCAGAGAAAGCGCCTCCGCTCTCGGGAGCGCGCACGCCGCGCCAAGGGTCCTCGACGCGCGCGCTCCCGACCTGCCGCTTCCCTGGCCCGCCCCCTCCCTCGCCTCTTCCTGCCAGGCCGTCCCTTCTCCCCTCCCCTCGCCGCTCCCTCCGCCCTCCCAGGGCTCTGGCAGCGGCGGAGTGAACGGGACTGGCCCGGCCGCAGAGCGCGGGGCGGCGGGTGGGAAGCGGGCTCCTGAAGGAGTTGTTCCGGCAGCGCCTGCGGAGACGTGAGGAGGTGAGGCGAGGGCGGCCTTCTGGGGGCCAGAGGAAGGCCCGGCGGCTCGGGGCCGCGGGCCGGGACTGCCTGGGGGTGTTGGCGCCGCGGCTGAGCCTGCGGAGGGTTGAGGTGGGGCCCCGGCCCCGGCCCGGGACCTGGACGCGGGAGGATCGCGGGGAGCAGAGCGCGCGGCGGGTTCGGGACGGTCGGCCGCCTCACGGACGCCGCGGTTCTCCCTGTGGCCGCGTCCCACAGCCGGGGCGGGCGGGGTCGGCGCCCTTACCTGGGGGCGGGGTGCTGGCGCCCGTGACCGCAGCCTCCAGCTGTGCCCTCCTGACATTGCTGCCGCCTCCGCTGCTGCCGCTGGCTCTTCGCTGTGGCTGTGTCGGCTTCGCAGCCTCAGCAGCCCTGCGTCCGGGGGGCGTGTGGTTAGGGCATTAGCCCACGCGCAGGCTTCTCTTCGTGACCGTGTCTCTCCCTCAGCCTTTCCGTCCGTCGGCGAGCACTTTGCTCGGCTATTGCTGTTGATGATTGCGGTTTTGCAGTCTGGGATGGGCTGCGTCCCGGGCAGATCTCTACCTGCAAGGAATGCTCTGCTTCAAAGTTGACCGCCTGAGCAACGCCAAACACCCCCACATCCCACCTCGGGTCCCGGGCTGTGGGGGCTCAGTGTCCTGATAACTAAGTCAAAGTTTCTGAGACGGGGCTAGTACTTTGCACTGGTCGCCAAGTACAGGGTTGGGCAGTGCGTCAGCCTGTGTGTGGAAAGGGGCCACCCGCCAGAGGGAGGTGGTTGGGTTCAAGGGGCTGAACTGACAAGAGTTCATTTCTGATCTTAGGGCAAGTGTCCAGGTGTTTGTGTGTTCTTCTTGGACTTTTCAGATAGGTTAGAAAGGCGACTAAAATTTAGGTGAAACTTAACTCACTTGCGGAGTTGATGGTTTCATATAAGTGAACTCAGTTGCCAAGCTCATTACACTAATGGTGAGAAGAACTTTTGCTTGCTTGACAAATTTAAGCGCAGTTTGGAAACTTCTTTGAAGGCCTGCATTTTTGGCAGTGGAAGGCTTAGGGATTTTTAACTTTTCTTGTGCATGGTGGGAGGTAAGCATTTGCTTGTTAAAATTCTGAAAGTACAGTTTTGTGAAAACCTGACTTTTCTCACAGTAATGTTTATTTTTGACATTTTCTATACTTTTCTCACAGTAATGTTTATATTTGGCATTTTCTATACTTCTACAGAGTATCTAGTAGATATGATGTCAAGATATGGACATGAAGTTTGCTTGTCAAATTGGAAGTGGATTTTGCCCATGAAAAACAGGGTTCAGAAGCTTTTAGCACTGAGAAACTGGCCTGTGATTCCTTATCTCAGTGGAGCATCCTATATATGAAACTGACAGTGAGACTGTAAAGGAGAAAGACTAGATGAACTTAATGTTTTACATTATCAACAAATTGTGTTAAATGTTCACCTACTTGTGGGGTTAGCTAAGACTTTGAATTACTGTGCTGATCAGTTCAAGATATGCTTTGATATTATGTATTGTTAATCATCTGGAGAGAAGTAGATGAAGCCAGGCAGAGCTTATATGTGAACATATTGTATTATGTACTCTACCTTGTACTCTAGAAAGCTGGAAACAAAATAATAAGTCTCAGTACTGTTGGAGCATTTAGTGAATATACAAACTAACTTAAAAAGATATGACTGTAAGTGTATGATTTTTTTTTTTTTTTGAGACAGAGCCTCAAGCTGTCCTGTCCCCCTGGGTAGAATGCCATGGCATCAGAGCTCACAGCAACCTCCAACTCCTGGGCTCAAGTGAATCTCCTGCCTCCACCTCCCAAGTAGCTGGGACCACAGGCGCCCACCACAACGCCTGGCTATTTTTTTTTTTTTTTTGGTTGCAGCCATTGTTGTTTGGTGGGCCTGGGCTGGATTCGAACCTGCCACCTTATGTGTATGTGGCTGGTGCCTTACCCACTTGAGCCACAGACCCTGAACCTGAATTGTTTTTTGACCTAAGTTATTTGATGGGAATTTCTATGTTATAGTTTTAATGTTCTGAGCATTTTTTGTTTTTTTATACTTATTTCATGATTTAGATAATTTTTTTTACCTAGCACTTATAACATTCTTTCTTTTGAATGACAGTTTTATTAACCATGCGAAATAAGAGTTTTCATGTTTATCAGCTCAGCAGTTCTAAATTTGTTACTTTTAAAAACTGTACTTAATTTTTTTTCTTTGTCTTAACCCAAACTTGAAATTACACAGTTACTGTGTTTGAACTCCCAGGTGATATAGGATTAAAGCTGGAAGTCCTTCTATCCATTCTTATGGAGTAGTCAAAAGAGGGAATTCTGTTCTACCAAGAAAAAATATTATATTCAAGAGATAGCCAGGCTTCAACAGATCAACTTTAAAGAGAGTAGTACTGAAGGAGTAAATATTTCTTGTTTGGGGGACGTAGAACTATGACTGCATTCCAGCTTACCATTGTCTCAAGTGGTGTGGTGATGATTATGACTGGATAGAGAATGTTTGGAGAAAGAAGTTGATATTATAGTCTATGGGATTCCCAGACACAGAACGTTTTTGCTTATGTTTCACAAATTTTAATAAATTGCTACATGTTTATAACTCTTGCCTTATATAAATAGGTCAGCCCTGGGTTCTGAGGATAACCAGCAGCCCAAGGCTATTGCAGCTTCTGGTGTTTAAAAGACAGCTTAGGGATTTCATATAGAGATAGTGTAATGAGCATCTGCCACACAAACAGGGGAGGCAGAAAGTACAGACTGGAGCCTGAGTTATGGTAAAAAATCATTTTTAAAGGAGAATTTTGTTGAGATTACAAAGATATTGCTTTACTCATGGCTTTTCAGAATGGGGAATAATTTCAACTTTATGGGCAGTATTTGAATTGAGTATAAGTATGTGAACATCAGTGTACCGTTATAGGGAAGAGTTAATGAATTAAGCAGAACATGCATCTCCTTTCTTCATTTACTTTACAAATTGCTGTTATTCAACAGATGGGATTCCATAATTATTTGAGTATGGCTTATTTATGCTCATGTTGACTCTTGTTTTGGTCATCTTTGGGTGTTTTTTGGTGTAATTTTGGGGGATTTTTCCTGAGAAACTTCTAGGCATATGTTCTTTTGATTTAGAGGTTGATTTGGGCTGAGGTTATTAGTATACTTGACATTCTGAGCTGTCTTGTTTTATAAATAGCCTTCAAAATAGAAAACACAATTCTTTATAAATGCAGCATGAAAAATCTGGTTACAGGCTGTGTTGTGATAGACATAGTACAGCCAAAAATATATTCAAGAAATTTCTCTCCTATCCAGTTTAGTAAGCTTAAATAAGAAGTAAGAAAAAAGAAAGTTTTTTTTTTTAACAAAAGCCTTATTTTTCTAGAATATCAAGTCTAACAACTGTTTGTTACATTATTTTCCTTTTTGCCTATTCTAAATTCAACAAGTACTACATGCCTGTGGGCCATGACAAAAACTTAGTTCTAGTATGGCAGTGTCCCCGCCCTTTATGGCACCAGGGACTGGTTTCATGGAAAACAGTTTTTTCACAGACAGGGGCTTGGGGGAGAATGGGACAGGAGGCAGACCATTTCCTAATAGGCCATAAACTGGTACTGGTCTGTGGAATGGGGTTGGGAACTTTAGGGGATTCTTAATAATGGAGGTCCCATTGAAGGACCCAAGCTTGTACGTGGAATTTGACTGGGAAACGTCAGGCATGGAAATTTTACTTTTTATAAAACACTCTGGTTTTTCTCTGTACCTGGATTTTCAGTAGGGTGGGAGCATGGGAACAAATACCACAGTTAACTTGGATTTTTTTAATACTATAAATTTCTTCTCCCCAGCAAACCACCCTTTGTTAAGTGAGCCATTGCTACTCTATTAAAAATGTGTTGTATCTTTCTGTTGTGTGTGGTTGAACAAAGCCTGAGAATCTTGGCCCTTGGCAATTTTCCTTAAACCAAATTTGTACTTCTTGCAATTTATTCGGCTTCTGATGATATCAGTAGACATCTCTGTTTCTCTCTCTCTCTCTTTTTTTTTCTTCAAAGATAGGGTCTTTCTTTGTCACCCAGGCTGGATAGGGTAGAGTAGCGCAATCATAGCTCACTGCAGCCTTGTCATCTGGCCTCAAGCAATCCTTCCTTAGCCTCTGGATTTCAGGTTCACACTACCATGGTTGGTTAGTTAAAAAATTTTTTTTTGTGGAGATGGATTCTTACTATGTTGCCCATGCTGGTCTTGAACTCCTGGGCTTAAGTGATCCTCCCACTTTGACCTGTCAAAGTGCTGGGATTACAGGCATGAGCCACTGTGCCCAGTTCCATCACTTTTCTTTCTTTCTTTCTTTCTTTTTTTTTTTTTTTTTTTTTGAGACAGTGTTACTGTATCGCCCTTGGTATAGTGCTGTGGTGTCACAGCTTATAGCAACCTCCAACTTTTGGGCTTAAGTGATTCTCTTGCCTCAGCTTCCCAAGTAGCTGGGACTACAGGCACCCACTACAATGCCCAGCTATTTTTTGGTTGTAGTTGTCATCGTTTTGGCAGGCCTGGGCTGGGTTCTAACCCGCTAGCTCCTGTGTATGTGGCTGGTGCCCTAGCTGCTGAGCTATAGGTGCCTAGCCCCTGTTGCTTTCATTTTTGAAAGAGAAATATTGGTGGGGAGTCTAAATATATAACCAAAATTGGGATTTATTGAATGATACAGTTAACATGGAGGAGACTAGGGGCTTGTTTAGCTGAACATTCATTACACTCTTTTGACTGTGACACATTTTATATCTTGATTCAGCATGCATACATACAAATAAAGTTGAAAGGAAAGTTTAGTGAAATAATAGTTACCTTTTCAGGACCCTATTGAGTTGGTTGTAATAGCTTGTAAGAATAATTGTGCATATTCCTTCCCTTTTAGTTCTACAGATGTTCAGTGACATGATGCAGGTAGCTTGAAATGGGTCATGGTGGGAATATTTATTCTAAGGAAATCAGCAAATGGTACACTCAGCCCCCCCAGCCCCTGCATAGCTAATTGTTAAATATTTGTAGCGCAGCACTGCTTATAACACATTTTAATATATTCTATTTTTTTCATTTCATTAAGAAATGTTGGATTAATTTATATCCAGCTGGATAATAGCCTATAGTTAAAAAAACAAACAAACTGTTAACTTTGCACTACCCTCTTAACTTTGCATATGAACATACTAAAAGCCTAAAGTCCAAGGTCATATAACTAGTTATTAGCAAAGCCAGGGCTCTAGACTCCTAATCTGGAGTTGTTTCTAGTAGTATTCTCTTCTTTCCTAACCCAGGCCATTCATTTAATTAAGTTGGAGTGCTTAATATGTACAAAGCATTGGTGTTAAAATAGTTTAAATAGAAATGAATAAGGTAGGGACCTTCACCCTGGGGACTTTATGCTTAGGTAGGGGATTAAATCTGGAAACAAAAATAATGAAAGGCTGAAAGTGATGGTTGGTAAAGAGATAAAGATAAGATACTACAAGAGTTTAGAAAGGAACAAGAGATTACTTAGCTGTAAGAATAAGAGAAGAGGTGAAATTTGAATTGTGGTTTGAAGAGGGCGGCGCCTCTGGCTCAGTGGGTGGGGTGATGGGTTCAAACCCAGCCTCAGCCAAATTGCAACAAAAAAATAGCTGGGCATTGTGGCAGGCTGGGGCAAGAGAATTGCCTAAGCCCAGGAGTTGGAGGTTGCTGTGAAATGTGTGATGCCACGGCATTCTACTGAAGGCGATAAAGTGAGACTCTGTCTCTACCAAAAAAAAAAGAATTATGGTTTCAAGAATGGGTAGAATTTGGACATTTGGAAATAGGACAATTAGTATGAAGAAAAAGCCTTTCTGGTCTAGGGCCAGAGGCCAATGTGATCAGAGGTATAGAGGAATGGACAGAGAAAAATGAAGTGAAATAGCTAGGCAAGAAAGTGAATTAGCACCAGATGGTTAAGAGCCTAGAATGCCAGTTTTCCTTTCTGTATTTCAGCTTATCTTTCATTTTTGACTGTGGAGTCATCTAGTACTTCTTAACAAGCTTTATATGCTGTACTTTTGATTAAAATATGACCCACAGAGCACTTAAGTATCCTTAGAGTAAAAGATGAAGGGAGAAATTATTAGTATTAGAGAAACAACCTTGGGTTTTACCAATCCTAAAACTGTTGGAAAGGGAAAATATTTTTTTGTGAAGGGATACAGTGTTTTTTGCTTTGCCAGATAGACAGCCTTAAATTGGCTATAGCAGGACAGGAAGCAGTTTTGAAAGTCTTTTCAAAGGGGCCTTCTAAAATGTAATTTCTAAATGACTGGATCTTAAGTTTTGAAGGCAGGGCAAGTTCAGGCAGAAATGTAGAACCACAGCTGAGCTGAGTAGCTTTCAGAATTTAGGGCAGCAAGGTATTTCAGAACAAATCCAATTGTGAAGGATTGATAGTTTTTTTTGCACTCCAAGAACTTTCTTGGATTTTAGCATTTATGTATTTGACAGCCTGTATGACTGAGATGGGGCTTACCTCTTGTTCCATAGGAGAATTGAGTGCCTAGAAATGAAGATAAATGAGGGTTAAGTTATGTCTGTTAATCAAATTGAAGCATTGGTAGCAGTTTTCAGGTCTTTCTGTCTGCTGATGATTTCACACTCCTTCTAATTAAAGTGATGTATGGTTAATTTTAAGAAACCTTGCTTCTCTTTGACCCACCAGTTCTGTAGAAGTAAAAGTCCTCTTAGAGTGTTGCCCAGGTAACAGCACATACAAAAACTGTTTAATAGCTCATCACTGAAGTGTATGGAAAATTTTGGAAATGTTGGTAATGAAGTTGCTATAGTAAATAACCACTTGTACTTCTGGATGGTTGACAGAGAATTTTGAGGATCTAAAATAATATGAATTTTGTCATTGCTATACTATTTTACTCATTTATGCTTCTGATGTGTAAACTATGTCCTGTCATTTTGAAAGGCTTTAGCCATTCTAGATGAACTGCTCCACAAGATAACAGCACCCTATACAGCGTGATAAAAGTCCAGATGCGACGTGCCCCAGATGGCTCACACCAGTTGAATGATGTAGCTAATCATGTCAGCACAGGGTTTTTTTGTTTGTTTTTTTCTTCACTCTTTTGGGAGACCTGTGAAGTCTCACAAATTAAGGTCTTTGTAATAAAATCTTTCCTAATTTTCTACCCCCCCTTTTTTTGTGATAAAAAGAGTGATGCTGGCGCCCTTAATTGAAATTATGTAAACATTTCTAAAGGTGTAGACGTGTGTGTCTATCTACATACATACATTTAGTCCTCCACATTTGTGGTGAAAATTCAGCACACCTGGCAAGTGACTGAAAACAAGTGGTCTGGCTCTTTGAAGACTACCGTGTGAAGTATTTGCAAATGTGAAAGTGGTGCAGATCAAAAGTTTTCCTTTCCAGGAAAGGAGCACATTTAAAAAGGCAAAGGTGTAGAATTCATTCTCAGAGAAGAATTTCTCATCCTCTCCCTTTACCCCACATATATACCCATATTCTGCCCTCATTATCAGCAGTAAGCAAAATTACAAAACTTAAAATCCGACTTAGACCGTTGGAGACAGATGCAAATAACAAACACTATTTTTAGAAAAAATAGAAACCTGTGGTTTTCGGTTTTGAAGGTTTAAGAACATTTAACACTAGATTAGCTATACAGAGTGTTTGTTCTATGCGTCAAGATGTTATAATTGTCATTTTGGGGCCTGCTAACTAAGAGCGTATATTAAAGCAAATAGTTGTTAAAATGTTTATTAGGAATTTTTTGAATAGTTTATTTCTCTGTAGTCATTTTATCTTGGTTTAATACTTTGAATAGATTATACTCCTACTTTAGTGGAAAATTAGCCATTGGTGGGAAATTATGGTGTCAGATAGTAGGGTTTCTGCAGTTGTTTTAGAGTAACTTTGTTATTTAGCAGCTATTTGCCTCATTATTTACTATTGTATTTTCAAAATGTTTTTCTCTCATGAACTATATTCTTAACATTTTAAATCCTTGTCTCGTATTTGCCCTGCTGTCAATGGTCAGGTTTGGACTACTGTTTTAATTGCCTTTGTGTCAGACCTTCTGTGTAGATGTCTTTTATCAAATTGTATTATCAAGTTGGTACTGATAATGTCTTCTTTCCACTGTTTGTTTTTTTTTCTCAATGTCCTAGAATTTAACACTATCCTAAGCTTCCTGGCATAGTTAACAGGAAAATGAAATTAGTTATTATTATTATCATTATTTATCCTAGCACTACCTTTTTGCCAACAATAGTGAACCTACAAAAATTTTCAGCTTGAGGTATGCAGCTTCATTTTTCACTAAGTCTAGGCATCTTAAGTTTTTAAAAAAAAATTCTGACATGCACTTTATATTTCTTGTCAGCATTGTCACCAGTTTTGATAGGTGAAACAGGTTTCTCTTGTTGTAGTTGGTATC
The DNA here is from genome assembly GCA_963574575.1 of Galagoides demidoff. NCBI lineage: Eukaryota > Metazoa > Chordata > Mammalia > Primates > Galagidae > Galagoides > Galagoides demidoff. The sequence continues at coordinate 36,736 of CAUYQV010011119.1, read as the reverse complement.
CCAAATCATATATTAGCCATCATTACCATTTGAAAATACATTTTAAAAGGTAATGTAATAGTAGGTTAGAGAAACCAGTTTATCAATTAATCTGACATTTCCTGTTTTGAGTATAAATTTTATCGTGTTGTGTGCTTACTTCATTATGTTCTATTGAGAATATACTTTTCTAAAGAGAGGCCTTAGCAATTTTTCAACTTTTGAGAATTTCTCTTAGAGAAGAGGATGATAGTAACTTTTCAAGCTTCTATTGGTTGCTCAAGGGTGGAAAAGAAGAAAAACAGTTTTTTGGTTTTTTTTTTTTTGAGATAGAGCTTCAAACTGTCCCCCTGGGTAGAGTGCCTTCACGTCACAGCTCACAGCAACCTCCAACTCCTGGGCTCAAGCGAGTCTCCTGCCTCAGCCTCCCAAGTAGCTGGGACCACAGGCACCCACCAGGACGCCCAGCTATTTTTTGGTTGCAACCATCATTGTTATTTGGCAGGCCCAGGCTGTATTCAAACCTACCACCTTAGGTGTATGTGACTGGTGCCTTAGCCACTTGAGCCATAGGCGTGGAGCCAAAACAGTTAAGTAGCTAAAAACATTAGTTTTGTGGAAGACAGTATAGATAGAACATAGGATGTTAATTCTTTATCTAGTGCTACTGTGAGATTGAGAAAATAAGTGATTGCGCAGCCCCCCCCCTTTTGGATTATAATGATAATGGGTTAACATTGAATGTTTCTTATGAGATAGTTATTATATAAGATAATGTACATTATCACTGTAATCATATGACGTAGGAATATAATGCCATTCCAATTTGAAGGTGAGGAAAAAGCTTAGAGAAGTTCAGTAACTTGTTTAAAACCACAGGGCTCATAAATAAACAAATTCATAAATAAATTCATAAATTCTCCTGAATTAGTCTCATAGTGACTTTTCTGCTACCTACTGTATATTGAAGATCTTTAAATGCGGTGATGATACTTGCCTATTTTGTAGGGTGATTATGAGATCCAAGAAAGATAAGATTTATTTTTATTTTTATTTTTATTTTTTTTTTGAGACGGAGCCTCAAGCTATCCCCCTGGGTAGAGTGCCATGGCATCACAGCTCAGAGCAACCTCCAACTCCTGGGCTCAAGCGAGTCTCCTGCCTCCGCCTCCCAAGTAGCTGGGACCACAGGTGCCCGCCACAATGCCCGGCCATTTTTTGGTTGCAGCCGTCATTGTTGTTTGGCGGCCCGGGCTGGGGATTCAAACCTGCCACCTTAGGTGTACGTGGCTGGTGCCTTAGCCGATTGAGCCACAGGCGCCGAGCCTACTGTGCTTTTCAGACTTTATCACAGGTGTGTGTTGGGAGAAAGTAGTGTAGATAGGGTTGCAGGCATCCACTGGGGGTCTGCAACACATCCTCCATGGGTAAGGACAAATTGCCATTGGCACACAGTGTGGTTGTGAAAACTTCAGGAATTCCAGGAAAAAAATGAATAAATAATTTTAGTAAGGCTAACACACACATCAATCATAGTTCCATATACTAGCAGTGTACAATTGGAAACTAAAATTACTTTAAAAAATATTTATAGTAGCTGTAAAAGCAATGAGATACTTAGGTATAAACTTAACAAGATAATCACAAGATCTATACCCTGTAGACTACAAAATGGAAATGCAGGAAATCAAAGACCTGCTTAAAGGGGAGAGACATGCTAAGGTCATCAGTTGGAAGCCTCAACATTCTGAAAATATAAATTCTTCCCTAATTGATATATTGATTTAATGCGTTTCCAATCAACATTGTAGCAGAGTTATAGGTATAAGTCAGCTAATTTTAAAATTTAAAAAGAGCAAAGTAATTGAAATAGCTATAACAATTTTGAAAAAAGTAAAGTTGGAGGAAACCCCACAATTTTAAGATTTACTTTAAAGCTACAATGATTAATTTGTGGTTGTCGGCAAAGGAATGGCACATAGGTCAATGGACCAAGGGAGAAGAGTCCAGAAGGGCCCATCCTAACTCAGCCCTCTGAGTTTGAACGGAACATGGTGACAGCAACTCAGTGGTGAAAAGTGTGGTCTGTTGGACAAGTGCTACCAGGGTGATCACTGCGTGTTGACAGACAGCCCCGACCTGCATGTCATGGGTTGACTTCACCCATGGGGACCCCACTGAGGGAAGAGTCAGTGAGTAGGGCTTTGTTGACATTTAGAGCTTTTGCTCTGAGAAAGCACTTCAAAGCGAAAGAAAAGACAAACTACAGGCTGTTAGAGAAAATATTTGTGAACCCTGTGTCACACTGAGCCATAGTGTCCAGAATATATGAGGGACACAGAGCTTTGAGAGACACAAAATAAAACGTATAATCATGGTGATCTCAAAATGAGCACCACCACATTTTACATACTTTTGCATTCTTGTAAACCATTTTATTCAAGTGCTGGAAGCTCACTTTTGTAGGTGTAAATGGATTCTTTAGAGCTGGAAAACCTCTGTGAGTGAGATTTTTATTGTAGGGAGCAGGAGACAATCACACAGGGCCAGGTCAGTGCAGGGGTCACAACTTTAACCTCTATGGGTCTAGGAACTGAACGATGGCATTGGCTGTGTTGGCGGACACATTTGTCATGGTGCAGGATGATCCCTGCAGGCCTGCCCTTGGCCACTATTCTTGAAGCTTCCTGGAAAACTTTGGTGGGAACAACTATGCATGTCAGTGGTTAGTAATAGTTCTCTCTTTCTTCACAAGAACAGCTGCAACATCACCCTTTTGGAGAAAGGTACCGCCATTTTCTTTATTTTGGGCTTCATAAAAGAAAAGCCGCACTGTGGGCTGAGGCTTACTCTCTAGGTGATGTGTCAGGTGCATGTGGGCCTGCCTGTGTTGGGTCCTACTGGCCTTTCTGACATCGCTCAGCATGAGTGCACCTTTATTTGTGTCAGAGTGAGAGGTGCCGTCGGTGTGAAACTGTCCTGACTTGAAGACAGCGATGCAGGGTTCTGGACCCTGCCTGCAATCTCACCTGTGCACTGCTTCAGTGCCCTGAAATGTTCTCCTCAGTCACTGCAGTCTCCAGATGCCTACTCCTCTCTTTGTTTCTCAGTACTAAGTTTGGCCTCTTCTAAATTCTTGAAACCACTGAAAAATTGTCACAGGGGAAGGAGTAAGGTCCCCAAGAGCCCATTGCAAATGCTCAAGACTTTGAGATTCTTTTAACCCACTTTTAAAATCATAGAAAATTATCACACAGAAGTGCTTTCTTCCTGGCTCCGTAGCTGATGCCCACTGTGTGCTGTGGACAGAGATAAATGAAGCCTTCCAGTGGCATTGTGAGCTGAACAGGTTGAAACTTGCTTGGGAGCATCAGAAGGGACACCACTCTCGCCTATATTTCCTGGAAGTAGAACAATGAACCATAACAAACTCTTTATAGAAACTTTCTTAGTGACCTTCATGTGAAGAACTCTCACAACTCGTCAATAAGAAAACAAAGTCTGGCTCGGCGCCTGTGGCTCAATTGGCTAAGGCGCCAGCCGCGTACACCTAAGGTGGCGGGTTCGAATCCCCAGCCTGGGCCGGCCAAAACAACAATGATGGCTGCAACCAAAGAATGGCCACGCGTTGTGGCGGGCGCCTGTGGTCCCAGCTACTTGGGAGGCAGAGGCAGGAGACTCGCTTGAGCCCAGGAGTTGGAGGTTGCTATGAGCTGTGATGCCATGGCACTCTACTCAGGGGGATAGCTTGATGCTCCATCTCAAAAAAAAAAAAAAAAGACACAATTTCCTTCACCAGTAGCTTTAAAGAAAATGAAATACCGAAGAATATACCCAACAAAAGAGGTAAAGGACCTTTACAAAGAAAATTATGAAACCCTGAGAAAAGAAATAGCAGAAGATATTAACAAAGGGAAGAACATACCATGCTCATGGCTGGGAAGAATCAACATTGTCAAAATGTCTATACTTCCCAATAATCCCCATTTAAATACCATCATCATACTTTCCATACTTTGTTTTGTATGGAACCAGAAGAAAACCTATATAGTGAAGACAAGTCTTAGTAATAAAAACAAAGCTGAGAAGTATCACCCTATCAGACTTTAGGCTATACTACAAGGCCATAGTAATCAAAATAGCATGGTATTGGCACAAAAATAGAGACATTGACATATGGAACTCAATAGAAAATCAAGAGATGAAACTAACATCCTACAGCCACTTGATATTTGATAAACCAAACAAGAACATACATCAGGGAAAAGAATCTCTATTCAATAAATGGTATTGGAGAAGTAGATAACCACATGTAAAAGACTGAAACTGGACAAAAATTGATTCAAGATGGATAAAAGACTTAAATCTAAGGAAGAAAATAATAAAAATTCTTGAAGAAATTGTGGTCAGCCTGTGGAAAGATTTCATGAAGAACACTTCCATGGCAATTGTAACAACAAAAATAAACAAATGAGATTTAATTAAACTGAAAACCTTCAGTACAGCTAAGGAAACAACAACCAAAGCAAATAGACAATCTTCAGAATGGCAAAAGATATTTGCATATTATGAATCAGATAAAAGCTTGATAACTAGGATCCTTAGAGAACTCAAATTAATTAACAAAAAAAGACAAAACAATCCCATATATCACTGGGCAAGAGAGGTGATAGAACCTTCTGTGAAGAAGACAGATGAATGGATAACAGACACATAAAAAAATGCTCAACATCTCTAACCACCAGAGAAATGCAAATCAAAATCACCCTCAGATATCACCTGACCCCAGTGAGAATGGCCCACATCACAAAGACTCAAAGCTGCAGATGCTGGCATGGATGTGGAGAGAAGGGAACACTTTTACACTGCTGGTGGGACTACAAACTAATATAACCTTTTTAGAAGGAAATATGGAGAATCCTTAAAGAACTCAAATTAGACCTCCCCTTTGATCCTGCAATCCCAGTACTGGGCATTTATTCAATAGAAAAAAAATCCTTTTATCATAAGGACATTTGTACCAGACTTAATTTATCATAGCTCAATTTACAATTGCCAAATTGTTGAAACAACCCAAATGCCCACCAACCCAGGAATGGATTAACAAGCTATGGTATACCATGGAATACTATTTAGCCATTTAAAAAGATGGGGGAGAAAAGAGGCTGCAGAAGTTATCACAGAGATTCAAAGTGTGAGAAGAACTCAACACACAGTAGCTGGCTGGAAGATGGAGGGGCCAACATCGTGAGGAATTTCAGCTTCCTCAAGAAGCTGTTCACAGCCAGCAAGGAAGCAGGGAACACAGCTCTGCAGCCCAAATACCTGGATTCTGTCAACAACCTGAATGAACTAGAAAGCAGATTTTCCCTCAGAGCCTCAGATAATGGAACAACTTGCCTGTAACTTGATTTCTGCATGTGAAACCCACACCAGACAAAACAGCTGAGCTCACTAGACATTTGACCTCCAGAGCTAGCCCTCATCACCCTGGTGTCATAAATTTGGAGTGCATGTTTGAGATACCTGAAAGAGTGTTTGTTGTTATGGTAAAACTCCATGGAGTCATGCTGGGGATGATCATGTCAAGTGAAAAGGGCAGGTTGCCAGAGCACACAATGAATTTTTAATTACTCAGATACTTGTGGCTTTGGGGCATCTTCATTTTAAAAATATCATTCACTGTGACCTCAAACCAGAAAACGTGTTGCTAGCATCATGTTTTCTGATCCTTTTTCTCAGGTGAAACTTTGTGATTTGGTTTGGCCGGGATCGTTGGCAAAAAGTCTTTCTGGAGGTCGGTGGTGGGCACCCCTGCTTACCTGGCTCCCAAGCAGTAGTCTAAAGAACAAGGGCTACAAGGAACAGTGAGCTCTCTGGACATGTGGTCTGTGGTGATCATCATCTATGTAAACCTAAGTGGCACATTCCTGTTTAATAAAGATGAGGGCATCCACAACTAAATCCAGAATGGAGCTTTCGTGTATCTACCAAATTCCTGGAAGGAAATCTCTCATGAAGCCATGATCTTATCAACAATTTGCTGCAAGTAAAAATGAGAAAGTGGTATAGCATTGATAAGACCTTGAGTTACCCTTGGTTATAGGACTATCAGACATGGTTAGATTTACTAGAGGTGGAATACAAAATCAGTGAATGCTGTATCACCCATGAAATCAATGACTTGAGGTGGGAACAGTATGCAGGTAAACAGTGACTGCAGTACCCTGTGCACCTGATTAACCTGAGTGCTCACCACAAAGACAGTCCTGAGACTGAAGAAATGCTCAGTGAGCATGTCAGCATCCTTAGAGTTCCATCTCCTATAATCTTTCAAAACACTGTGGAATTAATAAATACGTATGGTCAGGTTTAACATTTGCCTTGCAGAACTGTCATTATTTTCTGTCAGATGAGAACAAAGCTGTTAAACTGTTAGCACTATTGATGTATCTGAGTTGCCAAGACAAATCAACAGAACCATTTGTATTTTGTGTGACCAACTATGTTGCATTAACAAAAACTGAAACACTAAACTTGGTATTGTGAATGATTCATATTATGTTTAATGCATTAAACCTACCTCCACTGTGCCTTTGAAAATCAGTGTTTTTCTTACTGGAGCCTATTTTTGGTAAGAAACAAAACCTATCCATGAAGTAGTTCTGCTCCATGTGTCCCATGGGTAGTGTTATTGTAAACACACTCTTGAAGAATAGACTATTACCAGTGTACTATGAACAAAACTCATGTGAACAGAAACAAATGATGGGGGCAGAGGGGATAAAATCCTAAAACACAAATGCATGAAAGAATTTTACTGCATAGTCCAAATCCTTTGCCTACCTGGTGTGCCTTGGTATGTTTAAACTCAAGTCAATATATCTAGGCACACCAGGCTGCTGCTCTTCAGCCTCAATGCCTAGAAATGTAAACTGCCATATATAATAGATTATTTTCCCCTTTCTTACAATGCCCTATTCTACTATGGAAATCAGCTAAACAACCTTTAGCTTTTGTGTATTTTTCAATAAAAAAGAATAAATATTCATGTCAAAAAAAAAGATACTTTACATTTTTTGTATTAACCTGGATGAAAGTGGAACACATTCTTCTTAGTAAAGCATCACAAGAATGAAGAAGCAAGCATCCAATGTACTCAATTCTGATGTGAAGGCAGTAGATGAGTTAATACAAGTGGTGGAGTAGGGGGATGAAGGAGCAGGGAGAGAGAGGAGGGAAGGTAAGGGGGCGTCACAGTGTATGGCTCACCTCTCGGGAGTGGGACACAATTATAAGAGGGACTTTATCTAACAAATGCAATTAGTGTAACCTAAGTCTTTGTACCCTTAACGAATCCCAAACAATAAAACAAAACAAAAAAAAGATGAAAAGCAAATATAATTCTTTCAGGCAGTAATACAACCTATTGAAGCAACTTATAAAGTAGCTTATATAGTTGGGAAAATTTGATGTAGAAATGGTGAAATAATCTATTGTTGACGTTGTAGGATGCTTAGACCTCAATAACAATTCAAAGCACAAACAACTGCCTCTTTCCAGAAGAATCATAATTGATCAAGCAGCATAAACTAGCCTTCAATCTAACAGAAAAATTTTATGTAATACTTCAAAAGGAAAATATATATTATTCAATTAGTTTGGATAAATCAACTGAGAGTACTGATTTGGCACCAATTTTATACTTTATTTGGGTCTTAACAGAAGATTTTCTTCACTATGGAGAGTTATTCACTTTAGGCACTCTTGTGAACAGAACAATGGGAATAGGTATCTTCAACAAATTTCAAGATAAAATAATAAATGCCATGAAGTTTAGACTGAATTTGGTAAATTTAGCAAGTATATGTACAGATGGTGTACTCTCCATGACAGGAAAACCAGAAGGGTTTATTGCACAGATACTGTATTAATGGATCCAGCTGCTCTCATTTCTTTTCATTCTATCTTGCATCAGCAAAATCTCTGTGGTAAAACTACTATTTTAAGTAGTAATTTGCAACAAGTTATAAGTATTGTTAACAGTTTCTTAACATACTAAATTTGAACCATGAAGTATTCAATGTGAATTTGCCTATCTTTCTAAAGTGTGTTGCCTTTCACAGGGGTAGGTATTGGCTAAATTTTTTCATTTAAATGTAATTTAAATAATTACATTTTATGAAGAACAGAATTGGCAATGTGAATTATTGTAAGAAGATTTCTATAGGAGTGCAGCATTTTTCTGTGGTATCATGTTAAAGCAAAATGACTTGAATATTTATTTCTAAGGTAAAACTAAGTCTGTATACAATATGTAGGAAAAAATCCAAGCCTTTCAAAAAAATTATCTCTTTTCAAAAGACATCTTCAAAAAGGAAATTTCAGATGAACATTTTTCCCAGTTAGCTATAGGTGAAAGGCCTATATGCCTCTGGCCAAAAAAGCTGTTTGAAAGAGAGCAATGAAACAACTTTGTGCAGGCATACTTGTGAGAAACTGAGGCAGAATCCCATATGGCCAGGTTGGTTGTGGGCATAAAACTCCCCTGACCTAAGGTCGGCCTGGTTGGTTGTGGGCATAAAAACCCCCTGACTTAAGGCCCACATGGGAGCGGAGGCTTGCAAACAAGTTTCTGTATGTCTTAGGAATTTCCTGACTATGCCTTGCTTAAAGATTAAAGTAACTGCCTCCAGACAGTGAGGCTAGTAGGGCAGGTATTCAATCTATCTTTCTTCCCCAGAGCCTCATTTATCAGATAAGAACAAAAAAGTAATGGCTAAAAACATGTTCTCCATTAAGTCATGTATTTTTAGGAGGATTAAGTTAGATAAAATAGTATCAGTTAATCTGTAGATTACTAGGCTCCAGGCCAAGGTGGATCTGGTCATGAGATAGTCACAAGATGTTTAGTTATGAGATGGATTATAGATTGTAATGAATTTTAATGAAGTCATTGATGTATTAATTAACTGTGCATATGTGCAGAGCCGGCTATTTAAGCCAGGAGAAAATAAAGAAGCTTGCCACACATCATAGAGAGCGGTGATCCCCTTTATTTCCATACAATTTCAATTGTGGTTCTTATTCTTCATGACACCGCTTCTCCGTGATACCCTAGTGGTAACAGTTAGCAAAGGTCACTGATAAACAAGATGCTATATGTGAATCATCTGAAGAATATGCAACTGTTATAGACCAATTAATTGGAGCTACAAGGAAAAGTTCATTGACTTTGAAAATCATGACACCAGACTCAAATCAGCATTTCTGCCTCACATAGTTGGTATGATAGAATTAATTGACACAATTAATTGAGCTCTTAGTAGATGATATTTTAAACTAATTGTTTGATGTTAAGAAAGATCCACTTGAAATATAAAAAATGCAATACAATACCTATCCCTTCAGCAATGCGCTTGAAAAATATTTTCTTGCTTTTCAACCACTTGTTGCTGAGAATCTGCACTCTTCTACCTAACCCAAATCAGGATGCCATTAGGTCACAAATGACTGATACCCATGCAGAGGATCAGCTGAAACTTTGGGCCTCTATACTGCAACCAATTATTCAAATACTTTTTAACAAAAAGCAGGCACAACTAAGTCATTAAAAGATTAGTTAACTTTAAAATTAACAGCTATGTACTCACACCCAGAGTCTAAGAAACAGTCCAAAGGTGTTCACACCCTATCCACAAAGACACACTTCTGACCTGCACAAAGGCCCTGTACCCAGAAACAGGAAAAGAAAAACAGCCCCATTTGTTGCCCCAGAAACCACACCCACAAGCCAGCAAAGCAGCTATGTGCCTACATGTCAGACCTGAGAAACAGCCTTGCAGGCCAGCTCAGTAACTGCCCACCCATGTGCCCAGCCAAAGTAACAATAGCACCATGGCCCCAACTCTAGTCAGCCAGACCACAAATTGGCCAACATACCATGTGCAAACCTGTGCCCTAGCAAATCTAAAGCACCACTACCACAAACTCAGCCTAGGCCACTAAGACACTTGCAAACATCTATAGCATGAATTATATCTGGAAAACTACATGGAGACTGTACTACTGCATCCACCTAAAGCCAAACCCAATGCATCCCACACCCAAGACTCATATATACAAATAAGTCTTTCCCTACTAAACCTACTCTATAGAAGTGGAAGAGCTGACTCTTCCACCAGATGCACAGAAATTAATGTAGGTAAACATCAAACATGACAAAGGAAACATGACACCTTTAAAAGAACATGATAATTCTCCAGTAACAAACCCTGATAATAAGAAAACATACAAAATGCCAAAAAATTCACTGAAAATAATTTTAAGGAAACTCATTGAGATACAAGAGAATACAGGTAGACAATTTAATGGAAAGAGGAAAACAATTCATCATTTGAATGAGAAATTCAACAAATATATTTTTCTTTGAACTGAACAGAAATCATAGCACTGATGAATTAAACTAATGAACTGAAAAATAACCAAGAGCTGCTACAACAAAGTAGACTTAGCAGAAGAAAGAAATTCTTAACTTTAAAGCAGATCTCTTAAAATAACACAAGCAGGCACAAAAAGAAAAAGAATACCAAAGAATGAAAAAAGCACATAGGGTATAGAAGATACCATTAAGTAAAGAAATATTCATATAATGATCATTCCAGAAGGAAAAGAGAAGGCAAAATGTACAGAAAATATATTTAATGAAATAATGGCTGAAAATTTGTCAACTGTTGGGAGAGAGATGGACTTTCTGGATCCAAGCTCAAAGCCCAAAAGATTCAACCCAAAGAGGTCCTATTCAAAGCATATTATAGTCCAAGTGTCAAAAGTCAAAGGCAAGGAAAGAATTCTAAAAACAACAGGAGAAAAGTGTCAAATTACATATAGGAGACTCTCCATTAGACTAACAGCAAAAACCTTACAGGTGAAAAGAGAATAGGATAAGATATTCAAAGTACTGAAAGAAAAAAGTTCCAGCCAAGAAGATTATACCCATCAAAACCATCCTTCAGATGAGGATAAATAAAATGTTTCACAGACAAGCAAAAACTAAGGGGAATTCATCACTCACCATTAGACTGGCCTTACAAGAAATTCTAAAAGTAATCTTACATCTGGAAGTGAAAAGACAGTAACCACCATCATGAAAATGTGAAACTACAAAAATCACAGGTGGAGCCAATACACAAAGGAGAGAGAGAGAAGAATCAAAGCTCATAACTACAAAAAAATCACCCAAGCACAAAATCAAGCAATTATACAGGAAGTAAAGAACAAAAGTTATAAAGAACAATCCAAAAACAATAAATTAAATAACAGAAGTACGTCCTCACCTATTAATAATAACTTTGAATGTAAATTGATTAAGTTCCTAATTTAAAAGATATATACTAGCTAAATAGATAAAAAAAAAAAAGAAACAGTATTCAACTCTATGCTGCCTACAATAAATTCGCCTTACTTGCAAAGATGAACAAAGACTGAAAATGAAGAGATGAAAAAAGATACTCCATGCAAATAGAAACCCAAAGTCAGGAGAAGCAGTTATAATTAAATAAGACAAAATGGACTCTGAATCAAAAGCTGCAGAAAGAGACAAAGAAGGACATTATATAACAGTAAAGGAATCAAGTCATGAAGAAAATAAAAATTATAAATAAATACACATCCAACATTGGAACACCCAGATATATTATACAAATATTATTAGATCTAAAGGGGGAAATGGACCCCAATACAATAATAGTTAGGGATTTCAATACCCCTTAACAAATCATCTGGAAAGAACATAAACAAAGAAATATCAAACTTCACCATAGATCAAATAGACCTAACAAACATTTACAGAATATTTCACTCAACAGCGACAGAATATACATTCTTTTCATCATCATATAGAATGTTCTCTAGGATTGACCACAGGTTAGGACACAAAACAAGTCTCAAAATATTTTACAAAATCAAGATGATATCTAGTATCTTACCTAAGCATAATGGAATAAGAATAGAAATCAGTAACAAGAGGAATATTCAAAACTACATAAATGTATGAAAAATAACCAACATACTCCTGAACTACTAATGGGTGAAGAAAAATAGTTAAGCATAACATTTTAAAATTCCTGGAAACAAATAAAAATAGAAACACAAGATACCAAAACCTATGGGACACAACTATATTAGTATTAAGAAACAAGTTTATAGCAATAAATGCCTACACCAAAAAACTTGAAAGATTTCAAAGAAATAACTTAATAATGCATTTCAAGGAGCTAGAAAAGCAAGAAGATTCCAAGCCCAAAATTATTAAAAGAATATAAATAATAAAGATAAGAGCAGAAAAAGAATCAAATTGAGACCACAAAAAATATGAACAATCAAAGAAACAAAAAGTTTGTTTGTTGAAAAGTTAAACAAAATAAACCATTAGCTAAACCTAGAAAAAAGAAAGAAGAACCAAATAAGTAAAATCGGAGTCTAAAAATGAGACATTACAACAGATAACACAATGAATCATTAGAGACTACTATGAATAACTATATACCAACAAATTTGAAAACCAAGAAATGGACAAGTTTCTGCACATATATAACCTACAAAGATTGAGCCAAAAGAAATTGGAAATCTAAATGGACCAATAACAAGTAACAAGACTGAATCAGTGTATGTGCTGCCAAAGAGACAACACAAGATTGAGTCAGTAACATAGAGTCTTTCCATGACAAAAAATTCTGAACTAGATGGTATCACCATTGAATTTTACTGAACCTTTGAAAAAGAATCAATACCAATTCTTCTCAAACCATTCCAAAAAACTGAAGTAAACAGAATCTTTCCTAACTCATTACACAAAGCCAACATAACCCTGAAAGCAAAATCACATAAGGATACAACAACAGAAAAAGAAAACAACAGGCAATGTCCCTGGTGAATAAGACATAAAAGTTCTCAAGAAAATACTAGCAAGTCAAATCCAACAATACATCAAAAAGATAATAGACAAAGAAATGTCATGAAAATGTGATTTATTGGCTCAGTGCCTGTAGCTCAGTGGTTAGGACACCACCCACATACACCAGAGATGATGGGTTCAAATCCAGCCCAGGCCTGCCAAACAACAATGACAACTACAACCAAAAAATAGTCAGGTATTGTGGCAGGCACCTGTAGTCCCAGCTATTTGAGAGGCTGAGGCAAGAGAATTACTTGAGCCCAAGAGTTTGAGGTTGCTGTGAGCTGTGACACAATGGCACTCTACCAAGGGCCGCATAGTGAGACTCTGTCTCAAAAAAAAAAAAAAAAAAGAAAGAAAGAAAAGAAAAAGAAAAAAGAAAATGTGATTTATCATAGAAATGTAAATATGGTTCAACATATGCAAATCAAGAAACATGATACATCACATCAACAGAATGAAGGACAAAAATCATATGATCTCTTAATAGATGAAGAAAACACATTTGCTTACTTTCAAATTCCCTTGATGATAAAAACTCTCAATAAATTTGGTATAGAAGAAAATATCTTTTTTTTTTTTTTTTTGGGGAAATGAACATAAATTTATTGAAACTGTTTTTGAGGCAGGTGGGAGGATAGTTGGGGGTTTTCCAAAAGAAACTGTGAGGAGGAGCCAGCACCCGGCCGGATGGGAGTGGCTGCCCAGCCACAGACCCTATCTCAGGCCCAGCTTCTTCTCTAACTGGAGTGATAGGTTCACTCATAGAAATTAATTCATTCATGAGCTAAGTTAGGCAGTCATTCTGTGAGAGATCTTATCCTGAAGAACTGTGCTGAACCACTACTGGAATATTCTTTGTCTCCCTGTGGAAAAAGCCATTCCTTACTACCTGAGAATTTCACCTAAAAGGTTAGAGATTCAGGAACTCCCAAGGCACCATCTCCCAGTGATACATGGATCAGCAAGACCCAGTATCACGTAGTCCAGTGGTTCTCAACCTTTCTAATGCCGTAACCCTTTAATACAGTCCCTCATGTCGTGGTGACCCTCAACCATAAAATTATTTTTGTTGCTACTTCATAACTGTAATATTGCTACTGTTAAGAATCATAATTTAAATATCTGATATGCAGGATGTATTTAGGTGACCCCTGTGAAAGGGTCGTTTGATCCCCAAAGGGGTTGTGACCCACAGCTTGAGAACCGCATATGTAGTTGGTGCTCCTCACCTCTAGCATCTGCAGGCAGGAAATTACCACCAAGGAAAAGAATGACCTATAACAATGTGTAGACCAGAAGTGACCTCATTAAATAAGGAAAGGTCATGCCATTTAACACTTAAGAAAACTGAAGAAGAACTGAAACATTGAGAACACAGCTAAGAAAGTTAGAAAGTGAAAATTTTAGAGGGCAGCGCCTGTGGCTCAAAGGAGTAGGGCACCAGCCCCATATGCCAGAGGTGGTGGGTTCAAACCCAGGCTCAGCTGAAAACTGCAAAAAAAAAAAAAAAAAAAAAAAAAAGTGAAAAAGATATACAAGAAAAGCAGAGCAATAGAAATAATAAATGTTATAACAAAATGTTTCAGATCTCTGAACAATTGGAATGCTTCATACAAAATCCTAAGAGTTAATTACAAGGTGGCTATTTTTCCTTTCATTACACATTTTTTTTTCAGACCAAGGTTCACTCAGCCACTCTGGCTAGAGTACAGCACAATCATCATAGCTCACTGCAATCTCAAACTCCTGGACTCAAGGGATGTTCCAGCCTCAGTCTCCTGAGTAGCTGGGACTACAGCCATGAAGCCTAGCCAACTTCATGTAAAATCAGTTTTCCCGCCATCGCTCACTTCTTAACAATCTTATAAAATATCAAGTGAAAGAAACAGGATTTTCAGTTGATCAGATGCATTTCTAAGCAGACAATTTTAAAAAATGAATAAATAAAAATATTTTTGAAGGTGTATATGAAATGTTAAACAAATTGCCCTGAAATGTGTATAATGTTTTATTGTTACTGCAGAATTCCTCTCCTATGCATTTTAGAAAGTGAAGAGAACAGAATAATTCTCAACAAATAACTGATAAATTTCTAATTTGCTTATCTTTCTGACTGTGTTGCAAATGTTGGGTAGAAAGGACATCAAAAAACTCGCAGAAAACAAATGTTTTAGTGAAAACATTCCCGGGCATGGTGAGAAGGCTGACACTGCACTGATTAAACCAAAACATATTTTCTTAGCCAACATCGCCCTCTTGTTTTACAAGAAAGAGATAACGTTTCTGTTAAAATAATATTTGGGTATCTTACTCCTCTGACACACTTATTTTGGGGGTTTTCTTGTTGGGCTTTTTTTTTCTTTTTCTTTCTTTCTTTTCTTTTAGATAGCTACATGTTTCCATCCAGGTTAGAGTACAGTGGCATCATAGCTTACTGTAACCAGGAACCCCTGGGCTCAAAAGATCCTTCCACCTTAGCCCCCTGACCGGCTGGGACCACAGGCCTGGCACCACCTTAGCTACTTTCCTCTTTTCTAAACACAGCTGCACAGCAGAAAAGACAGAGAAGCAGTGAAGCAAGAGAAGGCCCCAGGAATAGCCCCTGATATGACAGCAGACTGTGGACGATAGTGGGTGACACTAGGAATCTTAGGCTGGGTAAATCATGGAGCTTCCCAGGCAGTTTATCAGAAAAATAGTAGATCACTGACTAATTTTAGAAGGGAAATATTGTGAGGAAAAGATATTTAAGACTATGTCTCAAATTAATGATTTTATAACTTTCTCATCTATTAAAAAAATTGGCTAAGCTGCCTTCACAGAGCAGTGCTCACAACTCTGGTGCACTCTAGATTTCAAATCCTTTTTGGCCCATGTGCCAGCTTTGTGACCTTGGGCAAGTCATTTCTAAGCTCTAGTGTCCACATTTGTGAAATTCATAAAGCAGGACTTCCTTAGGGTCACTTTAGGATTCGAGGACATCATCCATGTTCATAGTTTTGGTTGTTTGAAGAAGCACAGTAGTGTGGGGGAGGAGGACTCTGGGAATCACACCTGTGCAGGAAGCAGGGCCTCCATGCAGGGGAACAGGGAAGCCATGGATGGGGGCACCATGACCAGCACTTACCTAGCATACCTTCACCTGCCCAGGCGTGCAGGCTCAGGAAGCACAGATGCTGGGGCAGGCTGCAAATATCCTTGCCCCTGAGGACATACTCAGGTTCAGAATCAGGTTCATTCATTGCTGCCCCAGAACAGTTACTGTAGGATCCACCAGAGGTGAATAGATGCTCTTGGGTTCCAAGGTATCCCCACATCCTTACAGATGCTTTGTTTCCAAGTGTCTTTCTCTCCCCAGAGATTTGCACTGTCCAATGAAGTACCCAATGGGCACAACTGGCCCTTGAGCATTTGCAGTTGAGATGCAGCATAAAGGTGAGTTACACCCTGGATTTCAAAGACTTGGCATTGTTTAAAAATGTATAATATCTCATTTTTCTCTACCCATCTGCTGGTTGAACTTGCAACCACCTCTGGACTTCCCAGCTGACTCCCATGGACCTCTTGGACTGGGAAGATGGCTGAAGCAGCTTTTGCCAGAGGCTCATGCCCAAAGGGAGAAATATTGGACTGAAGTGGATGGAAGTCAAATGAGAGGAGTTCTGCACTGAGAGGACTGTGCAAGGTACACATCATCCAGGCTGAATCAAGCAGCAGAAATAAGAAAGTGGAAGAAAAACAACAGGTATGATCCCAGCTCCCAGAGAAAGGGAGACCCCTCCCCTCAAATGGGAGCTCTGCAGTGGGCAACCAGTCAGCCAGTTCAAAAGTCTCCTCACCTCATCCCATGGGAAAGCAGTCACTAAGTCCCAGTCCTCTTTCATTACTGAGGTCCCACCACTGAGACTAGGCCCCATTCTGTCTGGCACAAAAAACCAAACATTTTTCCTGCAGTCCTGAGCACCCAGATCGCCCTTTACCCACCCTAGTTGCTGGAAGAACTGCCCCCTGTATAGTCCAGAGTGTTAGAGGAACTCACAGGGAAACTCAGTAAGTCTGCTGGCTGCCAAGCTACAGCATGAGAATAGTAGCATAGCAGTCCAAGATTTTGTGGGGAGAGGGTGAACTACCCATGTCCAATTTCATAGGAATTCTTAAGCAACTCTGACTTCTGCCCCTCATGACAACTTTGGAGCTCCATTGGGTGGGCAGGGGCAATGCTTAAACTTTGACTTGTGACCGAACTTTCCACCTCCAGCAAGCACAGCTCTCTGAGCTTGATTGGAAAGGCAGGCAGGTGTCTAAGTGATTTTGTATTGAATTTTGGACCACTGACTTCTGATGGGCAAAGCTCTTTGAACTAGATTAGGAAGGCAAGACTGGGGTTTAAGTGACTTTGGACTGAACTTTATGCCTTCAGTCTCCACTAGGCAGGGCTCTCTGAGCTCCGTTGGGTGGGTGGGGCTGGGTTTAAGTTACTTTGAACTGGACTTTTGACCTCTGGCCTCTACCAGGCAGGGCTCTCTGAAACCAACTGGGTGGGCAGGGCTGAGGTTTAAGAGACTTTGGACTAAACTTTGGATTAGCACTCTCCACCAGGTGGAGGGTCTCTGAGCTCATTTGAGCTTGGATTGCAGTGGGCTGTACCTGGTTCCTGAGGGATTCTTATCTGAACTTTAGAGCTGCACCCTCCACCACTGGGCAGCAACCCCCTGAGCTTTACTGGAGTGCCTGAGTGACTTTGTCTGAGCTTTGGGCCTACCCTGTCCACAGAGCTGAAGGCCTCAGGGCTCAACTGGGTGGATCTCTTAAACTCTGGGCCAGTGCTGTCAGCTGGGCAGCCTCATGAGTGATTGGCAGAGTGACTTTGATTGGAACTCTGGGCCAGTACTGCCTACTGATTCTTGTCCCCCTGTAAACACTAACTGGGGCTGTAGACTCACCTTTTGTCTGTCTTTGTTAGTGCAGTGGTGGCACTGCAATAATGAGGAGTGGGCTCATCAGGGACGACCTACTAATTCAACTAAAGAAAGTATAATTAACATATTAAAAAACAGAAAGAAGCTGAAAATTCTCATGAGAAATCAGCTGAAGAACTCTGTCAACATGAAAAATCATAGCAGATCAATGCCTTCTGGGGACATCAAAGAAAATATTACAGAGAATTCCATCCACAGAGAAATTACTGAAATGTCAGAAATAGAATTTAGAATGTGAATAGCAAATAAGATAATTGGAATGGAGGAAAAGATAGAAACAGAGAACCAAAAAACAGGTCAGAAGTTGTCTCAAGAAATTTGGCTTGACACCTGTAGCACAATAGTTATGGTGGCAGCCACATACACTGAAGGTGGCAGGTTTAAACCCAGCCCAGGCCAGCTAAACAACAATGGCAAGTGCAACCAAAACATATCTGGGCTTTGTGGCAGGCACCTGTATTCCCAGCTGCTTGGGAAGCTGAGGCAAGAGAATCACTTAGGCCCAAGGGTTTGAGGTTGCTATGAGCTGTGATGCCACAGCACTCTACTGAGGGTATCATAGTGAGACTCTGTTTCAAAAAAAAAAAAAAAAAAAAGAACGAAATTAATGAATTCAAAGACAAAGTCACTAAGGATATAGCCATAATGAGGAAAGATACGACAGAGCTTAAGAAATTGAAAAAGGTATTTGAGAAACTTCAAAATACCATAGAGTCCCTCTGAGCACTGTGAAGAAAGAATCTCAGATAAAGAAGACAAGACTTTTGATCTATCCCAAGCTTCAAAGCAGCAGAAAAATGGAGAAACAGAACAGAACATTCCCTGAGAGAGTTATGGGATCATTCCAAGAAATCAAACATCTGAATTATAAGGATTCCTGAAGGAGAAGAGGATGGTCCCAAAGGCACAAATTCTCTGTTTCAAGACATTATGGTGGAGAATTCCCCAAGTACTGCAAGAGACACAGAAATTCAGATAGTAGAGAGTTTCAGAACCCCAGCATGACTCAATCCAAACAGAGCATTTCCAAGACACATTGTAATTAATTTTTCTGATGTCAATATGAAGAAGAAACTTCTGCCAGTAGCCAGGTGTAGGAAAAGTATTACTTACAAAGGGATAAGTACAAAGATGACTACCGATCTTTCAACTAAAACTTTCCAAGACAGAAAGGTTGATGGTCATCGACCTTCAACCTTCTTATACAAAACAACTTCCAGCCCAGGAGCCTATAACCTGCTAAAATGAGTTTAATTTGTGATGGAGAAATCAAATACTTCACTGACATCCACATGCTGAGGAAATTTGCCGTGACTAGCTCTACAGGAAATACTCAGACCCATTCTTCATAACAATCAACAGGAGGATACATAACCTTATGTTGAATGATAGCTGGGTCATAGACAAAATCAAGAAAGACATCATTAGATTTCTGGAACAAAATAATAATGAAGACACAAACTATCAAAACCTGTGGGATATTACAAAGGCAGTCCTTAGAGGGAATTTTATAACATTAGATGCCTTCATCAAGAAATCAGAAAGAGGGCTCGGCGCCTGTGGCTCATTCGGCTTAGGCACCAGCCATGTACACCTAAGGTGGCGGGTTCGAATCCCCAGCCCGGGCCCGCCAAACAACAATGATGACTGCAACCAAAAAATGGCTGGGCGTAGTGGCGGGTGCCTGTGGTCCCAGCTACTTGGGAGGTGGAGGCAGGAGACTCGCTTGAGCCCAGGAGTTGGAGGTTGCTGTGAGATGTGATGCCATCCTCTACCTAGGGGGATAGCTTGAGGCTCCATCTCAAAAAAAAAAAAAAAAAGAAATCAGAAAGAGAGCAAGTCAGCAACCTAATGGGCCATCTCAAGCCACTGGAAAAGGAAGAATAGTCTTATCCCAAACCTAGAAGAATAAAAGAAATAACCAAAATTAGAGCAGAACTAAATGAAATTGAAAACAAAAAGATTATTCAGAAGATCAATGAAACAAAAGGTTGGTTCTTTAAAAAGATGAAAACAATTGACAAACCCTTGGCTAGACTAACCAGAAACAGAAAAACAACATCTCTAATAACTACAATCAGAAATGATAAAGGGGAAATAACAACAGATGACAGAGAAATACAAAATATTCTGAACAATTACTACCAAAAACTCTATTCCCAGAAATATGAAAACACAGAAGAGATGGATCAATATCTGGAAGCACAATACCTTCCAAAATTCAGCCAGGAATATTTATAAATCTTGAATGACCCAATATCAAGAATGGTCCAACACGTCCCAAAAAAGAAAAGCCCTGGACCAGATGGTTTCACACCAGAATTCTATCAAACCTTCAAAGATGAACTAGTTCCTATAATGTATAAACTTTTTCAAAATATAGAGATAGAAGGAATCCTTGCCAACACATTCTATGAGGCAAATATCACCCTGATCCCCAAATCAGGAAAGGACCCAACAAAAAAAGAAAACTATAGACCAGTATCACTAATGAATATCTATGCAAAGAGATTCAGCAAGATATTAGCAAACAGAATACAACACATTAAAAAGGTTATACACCATGACCAAGTGGGTTTTATCCCAGAGACACAACATATGCAAATCTATAAATATAATGCACCACATAAATAGACCAATATGATTCTTTCAATTGATGCAGAAAAGGCTTTTGACAATATCTAGCATCCTTTCATGATAAAAACATTCAAGAAAATAGGCTTAGAAGGAACATTTCTTAAGCTGATAGATGCTATCTATAGCAAACCCACAGCCACTATCATATTGAATGGAGTAAAACTGAAAGCATTCCCACTAAAATCTGGAACTAGAAAAGGATGCCCACTGTCTCCACTGCTATTTAACATAGTGTTGGCAGTCCTAGTCCTCACAATCAAGCAAGAGAAGGAGATCAAAGGAATCCAATGGGGACAGAGGAGGTCAAACCCTCCCTCTTTGCAGTTGACATGGTGTTATACCTGAAAAACCCTAGGGACTCAACTACAAAGCTCTTAGAAGTGATCAGGGAATATATCTCAGGGTACAAAATCAATACCCACAAATTAGTAGCCTTTGTATATGCCAACAGTCATCAAGCCGAGAATAAAATCGAAGACCGTATTCCTTTTACAATAGCATGAAAGAAGATGAAATACCTGGGAATATATCTAACAAAAGATGTGAAAGATCACTATAAAGAGAATTATGAAACTTTGAGATAAGAAATAGCAGAAGATGTCAACAAACAGAAGAACATACCATGCTCATGGCTGGGAAAAATCAACATTGTTAAAATGTCCATACTACACAAAGCAATCTATAAACTTAATGCAATCCCCACCAAACCACCAATGTCTACTTTAAAGAAATTGAGAAAATAGTACTTTGATTCATATGGAAGCAGAAAAAAGCCCAAATAGAAAATACAATTCTTAGAAATAAAAACATATTTGGAGGCATCATGTTGCCAGATTTCAGGTTCTATTACAAGGCTATCATGATCAAAACAGCATGGTACTGGCACAAAAGTAGAGATAGGATAGAGAATCTAGAGATGAACCCAGCCACATATGGTCATTTAATCTTTGATAAGCCTAACAAAAATAAGATATGATGGAGACTTCACATCTTTTACATTAACTGGATGGAGTTGAAATCCAATCTTCTTCGTAAAGTATCGCAAGAATGGAAAAATATTGACTTGGCACCTGTAGCACAGTGATTATGGCATCAGCCACATACACTGAAGCTGGTGGGTTTGAGCCTGGCCCAGGCCTACTAAATAACAATGACAACTGCAACAGAAAATAGCTGGGCATTGTGGCGGGCACCTATAGTTCCAGCTGCTTGGGAAGCTGAGGAAGAGAATCACTTAAGCCCAAGAGTTTGAGGTTGCTGTTAGCTGTGACGCCACAGCACTCTACTGAGGGTAACAAAGTCAGACTCTGTCTCAAAAAAAAAAGGAAAAACAAATATCCTGGCTCAGTGCCTGTGGCTCAAGTGGCTAAGGCACCAGCCACATACACCTAAGGTGGTGGATTCAAATCCAGCCCGGCCCGCCAAACAACAATAATGGCTGCAACCAAAAAATAGCTGGACATTGTTGCAGGCGCCTGTGGTCCCAGCTACTTGGGAGGCTGAGGCAGGAGACTTGGTTGAGCCCAGGAGTTGGAGATTGCTGTGAGCAGTGAAGCCATGGCACTCTACCCAGGGGGACAGCTTGAGGCTCTGTCTCAAAAAAAACAAAAAAAAAACAAATATCCAGTGTACTCCATGATCATAGAACAATAAAATACTAATACAGTCCAGTTCAGGGATAGAGGGGGAGGTGGAGAAGGACGTTTGGCAGAAGGGAGGGTATAAGGTGGGATCTCCCCTAATGTGCACATTGTGAGAGTGTATAGCATGCCCCCTGGGTGCAGGGCTCTTCTCCAAATGGAACTTCACCCTGGAAGTGAGAATAATGTATCCTAAAAATTGTACCCTCATATTAATTTGAAAAAATTTAAAAATACTCAAAAAAAAAAAGAAAGAAAGAAAGAAAGAAACAGAATATTATTGGTACCCCAGGGGACTTCTTATGACTCTCCTAAATATTAAAGCCTTTCCCTAAAAGTGACTAATATCCTGATTTCTATTATCTTAGATTAATTCTGATTCCGTTAAAAAAAATTATGTGCACAAAATAAAAAAAAAAATTATTTGGCCGATGTCTGATAGGCTGTGAGAAGCCAGCTCTCATTTTTTCTGATATATGAGGGAACATGGTATCTCTCCCCATCAAGGCTAAGGAAAGGCAGATTTTCTCAAAGAACTTTCTGATGCTAAAGCTAATGAAGAGCCCTGTAAATGCCTCCCCTTGCATTTAGCACGATTAACCTCATCAGTACTTGCAACTATGAAAGACAAGTATTGAGAGACAAGGTTCTGGACTATTTCTTGGCAAGAAATAAGGGCATTCAGTTGCTCACTTCAAGCCACTACTTTCCAATCCTTTGAAAAATCAACCACTTAAAAAAAAAAAAAGGAAAAGAAAATCTCTGGTGACATAAAAATCTCTTCCTTTTGATTTATGCCAGTGGGTAAAAAGCCAACACTATAAGGTGAACACTTATTTTTTAATTAATGTAACCAATACTCAGTCTTTGGGTTAGAAAATATTGCAACAAAAAAGTAGTCTTCAAGGCCCTACTGTATATGACCCATTTAGGATTCAAACTGGTTTTAGATTGACGGGCAAAATAGGATTCCATTTTCAATGTGTGAAACCACTTTATGAAAATGAAAAATACAAGTCTAAAATATGTTAACCTAGTTCACCTTGAAGAATAACTTCATATTATAATTATATTAAACTTAGTCCTGTAAATATGAACATGAAGAAAGACAGTTATCAGTTATATCAATGACACATCAATAGAGAAATGGAATTATATGGTAGGGGGGATTTATTACATTTCCTTATGCCAATCTATAATTTATAATACAAGCATATACTTTTGTGATAAAACAGGAACATCTAGTAGAAGATATTTTAAATAGCATATATCTTTGCAAAAGCTAAAAATTCTTATAATTAAATAATAACTCATGAAGCTCATGTCACTCAAATTATTACCCAGTGGCATTTATACCAGAATTTATCATTACAAGGTAGAGTCTATTTGCTTTTAGAACTGCTTTAGTTATACAGTCATTCAAAATAAAATATAGGGGCCAGGTGAGGTGTCTCACACCTGTAATGGTAGCACCCTGGGTGGCCAAGGCAGGTGAATTGCTTGAGCTCAGAAGTTTGAGACTAGCCTGAGCCAGAACAAAACCAGCTCTCTAAAAACAAATTAGCCAGGCATTGTGGCAGCAGGCTGAAGCAAGAGAATCATTTGCACCCAAGAGTTGGAGGTTGCTGTGAGCTATGATGCTATGGCACGCTACTGAGGTGACAAAGTGAAACTCGGTCTCAAAAAATAAATAAATAAATTGATAAATAATGAACTATAAAAATATTAAATGTTTCTATTACCTAAAGCAGGATTAAACTGAAAAAAAAATCAAGCTGTTTCAAAGTCTCTGGTGAAACTTTGAGTGAAAATGAGAAGACAGCCAAGTTGCAAGGTGGAAAATATTTATATTCATTCTCTGTGACATTTTCCAGAGCGCACAGCTCAGTGCTGTTCACATAAACTGCTGTAGGAAGCTCATATATCATAGGTCCCCATTCTTCACCCTCTATAGATGCATCCCCTTCTCCACGTTGTGACTCTTCATATCACTCACTAGAAGAGGCAGTGCTACTTTTTGTGACCCTTGACTCTGAGTGAGGCCATGTGACTTGCTCTAGTTAACAGAATGCCAGCTGATATGGCACATGAGGAGGCTTAGGATGGAGGTGGGTTTTTCTTTAACACTTTTGTGAGTGTGTGCCTGTGCTCTGGCTGCAGAATGAGGTACAAGCTAAATCATCATGGATAGGGCCATTCTGGAGCAGCCAATAACAGCTTCTCTGGACAGGTGAGCATCCCAACTAAGAGGAAAGAACCTCTGAGTCAGGCCTGTGAACTCAGGTGTTATTGTAGGCCATAGGAGTTGGGGGTTGGACATGTGGTCGTCTCAGAGCATCATTGTGGTAGGAGAGAACAAATGGATAAATCTGCTCATAGTTTTTAAGGATCATTTGTCAGTAACATAAATATAAGTATATTCAACATACTTCTAGTTTTACTGTATCCCTTTTTTTAAAACTATCTTTGAGATATAATTAACCTATTTAAATTGTACAATTCTGTGATTTTTTTGTGTATTTATAAAGTTGTGAATTCATCAATGCAATCCCTATTAGAAAGTTTTCATTAAACAAAATAGACATCTCATGCCACTTAAGTATAATCCTCTATCCTGCCATCCCCTCTGGCCCTAAGCAACCACTAATCTACTTTGTGTCTGTATAGATTTGTCCTTTCTGGACATTTCATGAAAATGAGATTATGCAATCTATAATCCTTCATGACTGGCTACTTTCACTTTGTATGTTTTTAGGCTTAGTCCCTGTTGTAATTTGTATCATGGCTTCATTCATTTTTTCCTAGTCAATAATTTAGTAAAATTAATCTAAGATTTACAAATATATTGAAGTTGTAAGTTTTGCATCAATGAGGTTATTATAAAATTTTTATAGTGGTAAAATATTTATACCATAAAATTAATTTTAACCATTCTTAGGTGTAATTTGGAGCATTAACCTCATTTATATATTTGTGCAATCCCTACCAATATCCATTTTCAGACCTTTTACATTATCCCAAATAAATATTCCTGTACTCACTAAACAACTTCCCATCCTTCCACCCATCATGGTCCTGGTAACCTCTATTTTACTTGCCTATTCTGGGTACCTCATATAAGTGGAATGATACAATATTGTATTTTTTCTTTTGTGTCTAGTTTATTTTATTTAGCCTAATTGTTTCAAAGTTCAGCCATTTGGTAGCACAGATAAGAAATTCCTTCCTTTTGAACGCTGAATAATATTCCATTTTATTGATATACCATATTTTGTTTATCCATCCTGCGTTAATCATGGACATTTGGGGGATGGAGGAAGACTGTGGACTAGAAAAAACATCTTCCTAGCAGCCACTCATGGTGAGAGCAGGGAGAGAAGACCCTACGCACCTCCACCTGGAGTGTCCTGCCCGGAAACATCATTCCGGGGGCACAGTGCAGCAGCAAGCAACTCTGAGCACAAATGAGGAGGTCAGGAGCAGGTGGAAATCTGGCACAGAAGGTGAGTGCCTGGAGGTGGGCAGAGGCTGGTTGGCCCACTGGCAGAGGGCTAGAAACAGGGAAGCCCTGTCCAGCAGTTTTTTTGGATGTGGATGCTTGCCAGAGCTACCTTAGGAGAGCTTAAGCAAGTGAATGAACTTGAACAGCAACTGGTGGCCAGGATTGAACCACCAGATGTGGTGGAGATCTCATCACTTTGGTTGATTAACAGGGTACTACCACTGTGGGAGGGGTGCCTGGGAGGAACAGCTGCAGGGTCCTAGTGTGAGGCTGGCTCTGGTGTGCCTGCTGACCTGAGCAGCCATCCTTGAGGGGAGTTGGTGGCTCCTTTCCCCCAGGAAAGACACTCTGTGGCCAAGGAGCACTGTTTGGAAGGTCAAGGTATAACTCCTAAGTACTCTGTCAAGAGCTTCAAACCCCCTCCCCCCAAAAAGAACTTCAACCCTGAGGAGACCAGATGCAAAAAAGCAACTAAGCCCTGACTGAAGACAAATAAATCAGGAAGATGGCACCAGGTCTCCTCCGCAACTAGATAATGACTTCCAGCCACCTTATATAGAAAAATCAGCGTGCATGTTTTGAGTCTCCTAACCAGCACTATATGTTATCCTGAGAATATATTGCAATATTTTTCTTCAATTTTTTCCGTTAGTTTTTCTTGTTTGTTTGATTTGTTTTGTTGTATTTTTATTTTTACTTTCTTCAATAACAAGGGCTCCATTTTTGGTACGGTTTTCCTGTTCATTTGATTCTTTCTTTCCTGTTTATCTCCTTTTTCTCACTTTTTATAGAGATTTATCCACTATTCTCATGCATCTGACATAAGTTTCTCAAACACAGACTAAGCTACCTGCTATTATTTTTACATCATGTATAATTTTATTTTAAATTTTTTTACATATTTTTCTTTAATTTTTTTCTGATTTGTTTTATTCTATCTTATGCTGTATTCAGTTTATGGGACAGAGCCTCATTCTGAGATCTGGGCTGGGGTGCCATGGCATTGGCCTGGAACATGGAGGCCATGAGCCCTTGGGTCTAGGCTATCCTTGGGAAAGACAGAATCAGTAGGTCTCCACTGGGACATACTGCTCATTTTATTTGACATTTGGCAGAAGCAGGGTCCTGCTTTTGCTTAGGTTAGTAAGGAGCTCTTGACCTCTAGGGAACCACCCATCCTGGCCCTCCAGGGTCCTAGAATTGTGGGTGTAGGTCAAAGCACCCTGCTCAATACCATTATTACTCCCGTCTCTCTTTTGGTTCTTATTCTCTCATTTTTTTCAATTTTCCTTTCACAGCCCCTTTTTTCATTTCATTTCTTTCTTTTTCACTTATCACTCCTTATTCTTCTCTTCCTTTTAGCCTTATACCAAAAGGACACTTCAATACTTAAGCACAAATTTTTGGCGCCTGTGCTCAGAGGTTAGGGTACCAGCCACATGCACCAAGGCTGGCAGGTTCAAACCCAGCCTGGGCCTGCTAAACAACAATGACAACTACAACAAAAAAAAACAGCCAGGTGTTCTGGCAGGTGCCTGT
Source organism: Galagoides demidoff (assembly GCA_963574575.1). Lineage (NCBI taxonomy): Eukaryota > Metazoa > Chordata > Mammalia > Primates > Galagidae > Galagoides > Galagoides demidoff. Next base: position 9,502 of record CAUYQV010011119.1, on the reverse strand, counting down.
ATCCCAGCTACTTGGGAGGCTGAGGCAAGAGAATTGCCAAGAGTTTGAGGTTGCCATGAGCTGTGATGCCATGGCACTCTACCAAGGGCAACATAATGAGACTGTGTCTTAAAAACAAAAATACTTACACACAGATATAAGCTAATTTAAAGATAATGAGGAAGTGAGAGAAAAGAGTAGGGAGAGGAAGTGAGCCAGAAGAAAACACACATGAGGAAGAACCAACAGAAAAGTTCTGGCAACATGAAAAACCAGAAAAGATCAACTCTCTTTACTCCAGGGATCATGAGATGAGATAGCTACTGCAGAGCTCTCCACTTATAAAGAAATAATGTGAATGACAAGAAAGGGAATTTAAAGTATGGGTAGCAAAAACAAGGAAGGGAATAGAAGAGAAAGTAAAAAACAATCAAAAGGAATTCCAAAACAGACCCAAGAAATGAATGGAAGATATGAAGAAATCAGAAAGTATATAGCAGAGCTTAAGTAATTGAAGTAGTCAATCAGGGAACTTAAAGATGCAGTATAATGTATCAATAACAGATTAGGCGATGGAGAGGAATCTCAGAGCTAGATAATAAGGCTCTCCAACTAACCCAGGCACAGAAAGAGGCAGAAAAGAAGAGAGAAAAAGTAGAAAATTCACTTAGAGAATCATGGGACTTCATGAAGTGTCTTTCAAACACACGAATTATAGGTATCCCTAAAGGGGAAGAAGGATGACCCAGAGCAATGGAAGCCTACTGGAGGATATCATAAATTAAAATTTCCTAAGCATCACGACAGGTTCAAAAACACACCTTTTAGAGAGTTATCAAACCCATCTAAACACAAAGCATTATAATAAACCGGTTCAAAGTCAAAATGAAGGAGAAAATTCTGGAAGCAGCCATTACTAAGTATCAATGACCTACAAGGGCAGATTCACCATCCTGACAGTGGACTTTTCAGCTAAAACTTATTAAGCCAGAAGAGAATGGTGAACTACTTTTAATTATCTTTTAAAAAAACAATTTTCAGCCATGAATTCTGTGCTGTGCTAAACTAAGCTTCAAATTCAATGGAGAAATAAAGTCTTTTATTGACATAAAAAAAAAAAGACATAAAAACATTGGGGAAAGTCACCATAACAAGACCAGCTCTACAGGAAATACTCAGATCTGTCCTCCACACTGACCATCACAAAAGACCAACAGCACAGTAAACACCCAGAAACTAAAAGACAAAATCTAGCTTTCATAATGGTGCAAAGGATAACACCAAGCAATGGACTTTTACCATATAAGTTGTATAGAATTTCACCATACTTATCAATTCTCTCAATAAATGTGAATGGCTTGAAATTTCCTGCTGAAGAGGCACAGGTTAGCTGATTGGATAAAGAAGCACAAGCCATATATGTGCTATCTCTAGGAAACACACCTAACCTCAAAAGACAAAACAAAAGTCAGGGTGACAGATTAGAAAATAATATTTCAGGCAAATGGAAATTAGAAGAAAAGAGGAGTTACAATCTTATTTCTAGATACAAGTGGATTTAAAGTTAAGAAAGAGAAAGATGTTCACATCATACTGATCAAGAAAACAATACAACAAGAGGACATTTCAATTCTAAAAATTTACTCACCCAACCTAAATGCTCCAGATTTATGAAATGGACTTTAATTGGTCTGAATAATATGATATCCATATTCAATAAATGGCACTGGGAGAACTGGATAAATACATGTAAAAGACAGAAACTGGACCTGCACCTCTTACCACTTACAAAAATTTATTCAAGATGGATAAAAGATTTAAATCTAAGGAATGAAACAATGAAAATCCTTAAAGAAAGTGTGGAGAAAACACTTGAAGATATAGGCCTTGGGAAATATTTTATGAAGACTTTTGTGGCAATTGCAACAACAAGAAAAATAAACAAATGGGACTTAATTAAACCGAAAACCTTCTGTATAGCTAAGGAAACAACAACCAAAGAAAACAGATAACCTTCAGAATGGAAAAAAATATTTGCATATTATGAATTGGACAAAAGCTTGATAACTAGGATCCTCAGAGAACTCAAATTAGTCAACAAAAAAGACCCAAGAATTTCATATGTCTTTGGACAAGAGAGATGAATAGAACCTTCTCGAAAAAAGACAGATGAATGGATAACAAGCATATGAAAAAATGCTCATCATCTCTAATCATCAGAGAAATGCAAATCAAAACCACCCTGAGATATCACCTAACCCCAGTGAGAATGGCCCACATCACAAAGTCTCAAAGCTACAGACGCTGGTGTGGATGTGGAGAGAAGAGAACACTTTTACACTGCTGGGGGGACTGCAAACTAATACAACCTTTTTGGAAGGAAATATAGAGAATCCTTAAGGAACTCAATTAGATCTCCAATTTGATCCTGCAATCCCATTATTAGGCATCTACCCAGAAGAAAAGAAATCCTTTTATCATAAAGACATTTGCACTAGACTGTTTATCACAGCTCAATTTACAATCGCCAAAATGTGGAAACAGCCTAAATGCCCACCAACCCAGGAATGGATTAACAAGGTGTGGTATATGAATACCATGGAATACTATTCAGACACTAAAAAAGATGGAGACTTTACATATTTTACATTAACCTAGATGAAGATGGAACACATCCTTCTTGTAAAGCATCACAAGAATAGAGAAGAAAGAATCCAATGTACTCTATTCTAATATGAAGGTAGCAGATTTGCTAATACAAGATGGGGAGTAGGGAAATGGCAAGTGGGGAGAGGGGAGGAGGGAGGGGGATGGGGATTTTGGTATATGGCACACCTCTTGGGGACGGGACACAATTATAAGAGGGATTTTATCTAACAAATGCAATTAGTGTAACCTAATTCTTTGTACCCTTAATGAATCCCAAACAATTAAAAAAAGGAAAAAATATTTTTAAAAAATTATTTTGCCGAAAGATGTTTTATCACTTCCTGCTTGATTATACCTGCAAACAGCTTTCTAAAGATGAGAAACAAGCCAGATAGTGAGTTATCTTCAGAGACTACTGGGGAATTTGAGGTATTTGCAATTAGCTAGCTCTTTGGAAATGTAGTGAAGGTCATCTGGAAGGCCTTGAGGGTCAGGAGTGATTCTGTTTACTTAATAAGAGGAGGCTGCAGCATGCAGCCCCCGATGAGTTTGGAGAACAGGAGTCACACTTTTGATTTCCTCTAGTTTAGTATATGTTGCTTGCTTCTGGGGCTTAGTTCACCAGCCACACTGTGGCTAAATCACAAATCTCTAGACCATCTTACAGTCCCTATGTAGCTTCAGCTGCATGATCCAAACAGTACCTCCAAGGAACATTAGTTAGCACTTCCAGAATTTGAGAGGGTGATAAGGGGCTGCTGTCGTGGTTGTATTAAAAGACAAAGACAACCCCAATATTTGTGCTTCTTTGAGGTAGAGCTCTGTGTCCATCCATTCAGGGGGTTTCACACATGCACTCCAGGGCAAGCAGTCTAGCAGATGCTCTCTGTGTGTTTTCCTTCTTTCTGTTCTTCTGCTGACTAGATTATCTATCTCTTGCTTCCTATGCCTGTTTTTCGATATTGTTAAATATTTCCCTTCGTGTATCAGCCTGGCAACCGAGTGTTAATGACTGACCACAGAGGCTTCATGGGGGGTTTGTAGTTGTTGATCATACAGCATTTCCAATGAGTCTTGCATGAAGAGTGCCTGACCTTCATGCAAGACTAATGGAGGTTTGACTTTCATTTCTCTTGCTTCTCCATCTCTCTTGAATAAAGGAATTGTGATGTAGCAACCACAGCCAGTATGAGAAGAAATGGATTTACCTTCACTTTAATAATTTCCTTGATGCTGTTTTCAGGCCTGTTTATTAATTCACAAGATGCTCAAAAGATTCTACCAAATTGATTTCAACTTTGAAGAATAAATAACTTGTAAAGATAGTTCATAATTTATCATATGAACAGACTAAAAATAAGATAAAGTACACTATATCAGTAAATGCAGGAAAAACATTTGGTAGAATTTAGTATATTCATGATAAAAACTCTCAGCAAACAACTTTTTCAGTCTGATAAAGGACATCTGCAAAAGATCTTCAAATAATATTGTATTTAATGGTGAAAGACTGAATGCTTGATATATAAGGCAAAGATTTCTGCTGTTAGCACTTCTATTTAGCATTATACTAGAGGTTCTAGACAGTGCATTAAAGCAAGAAAAACAGGCATAAAAATTATATAGAAATAGGTCTTTATTCTTGGATAATAGGATTATCTACATACAAAATCCTAAGGAATCAACAAAAAGAGAACTTATCAGTGAGTTTAGTCAGGTTGTAGGATACACGATCACCTATGCAAAAGTCTGTTGGATTTCTATACATTAGCAATAGACAAAATTTATCTAGTATATAGGAATACAATAGACAATAAAAAAAACTAAACACAGAAATAAATGGTGAGATAAATCATGCATGTAGAACAGACAACTCAATAGTGTTAAGATGTTAGATTTTCTCAAATTGATCTATGGACCCAGTCAGAATCCAAACAGGTGATTTTTTTTTTTGAAATTAATAAACTCTTCAAAAATTTATGTGGAAGTACAAATGACCTAGAATAGCCTAAACAATTTGAAAAAGAACACAGTTGGAGGACTCAAACTACCTGATTCTGAGACTTACTATAAAGTTATAGTAATCAAGACAGCAGCTGCTAGATAAGGATATACATACAGAATACCAAGTTCAAAAATAGACCTGTGCACATATGGGCGACTGATTTTCAACAAAGATGTGAAGATAATTCAAGGTGGAAAGGATATTCTTTCAACAAACAGTGCTGGGACAACTGCATGTCTCCATGAGGACTTCACTCTTTCCATACAACATATACAAAAAATACCTTGAATCATAAACTAAAAAAGCTTCTGGAAGAAAACATAAGAGACTCATTGACTTTGGCTTAGGCAGTGGTTTCCTAAGTAGGATATAAAACTCATAAAAAGAATTTCATCAAAATTTTGAAACATGGTCTTCAAAAAACATTGTTAAGGAAATGAATGTACGACCCAACAGCTGTGAAAAGGTATTTGGAAAAAGAATGGATCCGATAAAAGACTCGAAATTGAATATTTATAAAATACTTACAACTTAATAAAACAACTTTTTTTTTTTTATTTTGCAGTTTTTGGCCAGGGGTGCGTTTGAACCTGCCACCTCCAGCATATGGGGCCGGTGCTTCACTCCTTTGAGCCACAGGCACCACCCATAAAACAACTTTTAAAAGGCAAAAATTTGAACACTCTTTACCAGTAATGAGAGATGGCAAATGAGCACATGTTTGATATCATTAAGGAAATACAAATTAAAAGCACAATGAGATAACCTTACACACCATCTAGAATGGCTAAAATTGAAAATACCAAATGTGGAAAAGAACGTGGAGTAACGAGAATGCTCACATTGCTTTTGATAATGCAAAATGGTGCCAGCCATTTTGGACACCAGTTTGACCCAGCAATTCCAATCCTAGGTATTTAGGGAAGAGAAGAAAGTACATGTCCTCATAAAGCCTGTGCAGAATGTTCATAGCAGCTCCACTTGCAATAGCTGAACAATCCAAGTATCCATTGGCTAGTGAATGGATGAACACACTGGGGTACATCATGCCATGGCATATTACTCAGCAACTACAGATACGCACAACCAAATATATTAGTTACAAAAGCATTGTGCTAAGTAAAAGAGGCCAGATATTCAGACTTCATACTGATTGATTCAATTTATACGAAACTCAAGAAAAGGAAAAACTATAGCGATGGGGGACTTTGGTGAGGGACATGTTCTGTAGTGTGATGGTGGTGGTAGTTACTTGACTGTGTAAATTTGTCATAACTAAATTGTATCCTTAAACTTGACACCCCAACACCCTTCCCCCCCAAAAAAGTATCACAGGAGGTAATTTATGGGGAAGGGCTCCAAAAAATGGTGAGCACATTAGCCAGAATTGTACATTTTCCACAGTATAGCCACAGAGTAAAATCCCCATGTTATATTCAAGCCCAGTTACCAAATGCTGGTTAATCTGATCATTACTTTTTCAATTCCAAGAAATGTGAAGGAAACATCTAGATTGCTGATGGTGTGAATTTGCTGAATATGTGTTACACACAGGTGGCCAGCTCATTTTCATTTGTCTTACTCGACAGAAGTGTGAAACCAAGATTGCACAAGAGATAGCCAGTCTTTCAAAAGAGGATGTTTCCAAAGAAGAAATGAATGAAAATGAGGAAGTTATATTCTCCTTGCCTAAGTGATCTAAAACTCTTTGCTTTGTATAATTCTAAATGATCATTTAAAAATTATAATTATTTATTTTTTTATTCTTTTAACATAATAGAGTATACTTACTTAAAAATTATAATCTGAGGAGCTCAACTACAGAGCTGTGAATCTTTTAACCAAAATTGTAAAATGGTACAGGCACCATGGCCCACACCTGTAATCCCAGCTCTTTGGGAGGCTGAGGCAGGATGGCTTTAGCCTGGTAGTTCAAGCTCACATTGAGCTGTCATCACAACACTTTCGCTCCAGCCTAAGCAACAGGTGAGATTCTGTCTCTTAAAAAATTTGCAAGAGACTATGCCTATTATATTTGGCCCCACCTTTATGTTGTGAAAATGTTTAGCTGTGGAAGAAGAAACTTCTTTCTACTGAGAAATTACTCCTTACTGGGCTTTATTTCATCTCATTTAGTCCACACCAGGTCTGAGTTATAGATTTTTCCCTAATTTAAAGATTAATGGTATTTTTTTCCTATTAATGTGATCAGACTTTAATATTTTAAAACCTGTTGTTTCTGACAGGGCAAAATCTGGGCACCTTGAAATATAATGATTCAGTAGTTGTTGCTAGTAACATCTTCTAAGTATTTTGATTTCATTCTTTGCAAGCAAAAGTCAGTTGTTGGAGGTAAATTATCTTATTAATCCTTCATTCATTGTCTCTTGAGTTACCCACTGTACTCCAGGTATAGAGCCAAGAATGAACTCATTCTGTGTTTTTGAATTTTTCAAGTCAACCTTACTCTGTTCTGGAATTTCCCAGAGTTTAACCAGAAAGGAATAAAGTTTTAGGCTTTGACAATATTGTGTCTAGACTTCCAGAAACTCAAGTATGTGGTTTACCTAAAGGCATACAGGTTTCAATCCTTTTCTGTCACTTCTACAAAATGCATTGTTTTGCTTAGCAGGGACACATAAGCATTTTCTTCTGTCTGAGAAGAGAATGAAGTCCCAGATTTCAGGGTTTTCAACCTGGAATTTCTTAAGAATGTTAGCTTTAGTAGGTATGCTAAAGAAAAGGGGAAACATTTTGGAATGTCCAAACAAATTTGGGAAATACTGTGTATTTTGTGCCTAAGAGAAAAGTTCTTAGTGCTTCTTGGCAACTGTGAGTAGTTTATTTTGGAATGTGATCAGCATCTGCCAAGTTTGACCATAAGCACTTACCCTTTCCATGCCCAATAGTTTGGAAAGAAATGTCAGGCTCTAGCTCCTCATATCCATACTCTATTTCTGTCACTCCCTAAGTTTTGTCTAGGTTGGTGGGGTTCTCCAAAACTTGGGCAAATAGGGATTTTTTTTCCCATTCTTTCATAAGACTGATGACCTCATCAGTTTTAGAAAAGGATATTCCCTTCAGGCAGAATACTTAACTGTTTCAATGTTATCTCTGGGGACCTGGCCTGAGGAGCACAGTGGCTTATGATGAGCCTCTGTGATAACTCTTCCCCTCACACTGATCTGGATTGAAGATGACTCTGACACAGCCAGCCACATGTCTCCTGGTTCTGATACTATCAAAGGCCACTGTGGCCCTAAATGTACTCACTTTCTTGATTTTTATTACAGCAGAATCAGGATCTCCTTCTCATTCAGAAAGGGAACCCAACGAGGTCAGTCCTGTGTCTGCCTGTAGCCCACCCCAAGTTCTGCCCTCCGGACCTCTGTGTCCCTGGTCACTCTTGCTTGTGCTTTTCACACCTTTTCAGTGCAGATTATACAATGGGGGAGCTGCCTCATGTCTTCTGACTGGCCAGAATGGCTCCTATGGGTGTTCCCTTTACTCACCCCTTAACTCTTTATTTTGACAGTTCCAAACCACAGTCCATGAGCCAGAGTCACCAGAAAAGCCTTTTTTGATGACAGACAGAGGCTGCCTGTGGAGCCTTCCCAGCATGGAGGAGGCCCCACTCCTGCCAGTTACTCACTGCCATGGCCAGCAAAGGCCTTTTTACCAGATTGGTGGGAAGGTGGTACACACAAAAGATGTTTCTCAAACCAGAAATTCTTTCCATGATTGACTTTCCGTTAAAAACAGAATGACTCGAGGAGGGAGGATTGGTGGAGGGAGGATGATTGGTGGGACCACACCTACGGTGCATCTTACAAGGGTACATGTGAATCTTTCTAAATGTAGAATATAAATGTCTTAACACAATAACTAAGAAAATGCCATGAAGGCTACGTTAAGCAGTTTGATAAAAATATTTCAAATTGTATATAAAACCAGCACACTGTATCCCATGACTGCATTAATGTACATAGCTATGGTTTAATTAAAAAAAACACAAAAATCCAGAATGACTCCAGTTGCTTGCTTTGGCTAGAATGTACATGTCTCCTTGCCTGAATAAGCCCTATATATGCTCTTAAACAAAAGTTCAGAATGGTCCATGCTGTCTCAGTGAACCTACTGGTGGGCTCTCAGTTAACAAGATTAGCAATAGAGACAAATTACCTTCCTTGTAATGCTAGCTGTGACTCGCTCTGCCCCATTTCCCACCTCTAGGCCATCAGATCAGTACTCTAAAGCTGACGGGAGGCCGGGCTCTGGAGGCAACTAGATTGTGGTCAGCTCTGTCAGAGTGAGTGGTGCCATGAGACCGGCCACGTCTCCTGGCTCAGGAGAAACCCCCACACACTCAAGGGGGTGGAAACCACCCCACAGAGGGCTCTCCCTTTCTTCCAGTTAGTACTTATTTTCAGCACCTGTTTGAGGTGGTCTTTTTATCCGTCAGTGATTTTTCAACTAGTGTGCCTTAAAAATTTAAAAGATCATTAATTAAATTATTTTCAAAAGAAGTTCAAAGCACAGAAGTATATTCTTTTTTCACTTTTTTTGATCAACATAATTTAAGTGTGTCACAAAAGTTTAACTTACAGGTTCAAGTGTGTAATAAAAACGATTGAAAAACATGGCTCTGTCTATTGCACTGTTGTGACCTGTCAGCCAAGATTTGATTTTTGTACAAAGAAAAGCTTTGTTATAGAAATCAGCATACTATTTTTTAAATCTGGAGAGAAGGTATTCTGGTGACTGAAAGTACCGTCAGGTGTCAGACATATACGTGTAAAGGCCTTCTTGCTGTCCTGTCGGTCCTAGTACATTCACTTTACAGCTGCTGGCAATATTGAAGGTTCCTTT
>CAUYQV010011116.1:0-12611 GCA_963574575.1 Galagoides demidoff | reverse complement strand
GCCTGTAACTCTAGCACTCGGGAGGCTCGGGTGGGTGGATCGCCTGAGCTCAGAAGTTTGAGACCAGCCTGAGCCAGAGTGAGACCCCGTCTCTAGTAAAAATAGAAAAATTAGGCAGGCCTTATGGCAGGGGCTTGTAGTACCAGCTTCTTGGGAGACTGAGGCAGGAAAACCACTTGAGCCCAGGCGTTTGAGGTTGCTGTGAGCTATGATGATACCAGGGCCCTCTAGCCTGGATGACAGAGTGAGAGTCTGTCTCAAACAAATGGCAAAACAAAACCCACATGTTTGTATGCATTTGAAGGTTCACATGAATAATACAAAAAGATCACGACAATTTTTAATGAAGTTATCCTGGCAAAGAAAACTTATTTTCAATTATAGTACGGTTTCTAAAACTTTTCCTTTTTAAAATTATTTGTACAGGGGTGTGGGGTATGTGTGCAGATTAGTTACACGGGTGTATTACACAGTGGTGATGTCTAGGGCTGTGGGTGGAACTCTTACTCAATTAGTACATACAGTGCTCATTAGGGAATTTCTCATCCCACCTCCCTCCCTGCCCTTCCCAACCCCCCAATATTTTTTATCCCACACTCTATGTACCTGTGTATTCATTATTTAGCGCCCCCTTACAAGTGAGAACACGTGGTATTTGATTTTCTGATTTAAATTTATTTCATGTAAGACAATGGCCTCCAGTTCCATCCATGTTGTTGCAGAAGATATGATTTCATTCTTGCTGGTGGCTGAGGCGTGTTCCACGGCACACGTGTGTATGCTTCCCTCGTTTTCTTTATCTAATCATCACTGACAGAACACTTAAAGTTGATTTCCTGTATCTTTCAAACTGAAGAAATTAAAAAAGCCAAACCAAAAAATATCTACACTTGAAATACATTGGTAATGTGAAAGGTTTTGAGAGTGTTTATTTCTTAATTCCTAACAAGGATAGTAATGGCTTCCTTTCATCAATTCCTGCTTGTGTGTTATTGTTCAGCTCAGGGTCAGCTCTTCATAGGATAAACTAGGTCAGATTTCCCTATTATAGGAATTCCTAGTCCTATTACTTCTCCTAAAACATCATAATTATAATTAAATAAGTTGATTGTGGATTATCTTTTTGGCCGGGGTTGGGTTTGAACCCACCACCTCCTGTATATGGTGCCAGCGCCCTACTCCTTTGAGCCACAGGCACTGCCCAGGGTGGATTATCTTTTGCCTCTGCTATTGTATACGTTGCATGATATGGGAATGGTCTGGCTGACGAATTGCATCCTCTGTCCTCATGCCTAGTACACGTCCTGGCTGCTACAAGTTGCTCAGAAAAGGCTGACAGTATGAATGGAGACTGGGCAGCCCTCCCAATCCTTTATACTGAGACAGAGATAACTTCCTATCCGAAAATCGGAACCGCCGGACCCTTTAAGACTTGCTTTCTCTCCAGCATGGCAGAAGCAAGTGTTCACAGACAAGGATGCTCGCTTCCCTTCAGCCTCCTCTCGGGGGTTCCACACTGTGACAGCCGGAAGCTTTTAGTTCTGTACATTTTGAAAAAAGCATAAAATATTCTCAGAAAACATTTTGTTTGTGTTTATCACCCAGAGGGTGAGATGTATTGTCTTTTCTTTTTTTTCCTAAGGGGACACCTTTATTTGGCTAACATTATTCCCTTCTTTCATAAACGAGCATACTAGGGGGTTTTAAAGGGCTTAGGGTTCTCTCACAACTACCATTCTGAATTTGGTATCTCGAGGGCCTTTGTGGATGACGGAGGGGCCTGTTCATTGTGTGCAAACTTTCTGCAGGCTCCAAGGCCGAGCTTTGAGTGATGTTGCCAATGTCAGTTCCCTTGAGGACGTCTCAAATGTTGCCTTCCCAATGGATCAACTTTTTCTTTCTCTCCCCACTGTTAAATGGCATTTTTCACTCCGTGGCAGCAAAACAGAGCCAACTTAACATGGAAACTGCGATGCCCAAGTTGGCATACAGATCCTGTTTATGTCTAGCTCAGGCTGGACTGTTATCACTGTTGATAACTGTACCTAACAAGTCAGAAATAACCGCGCTCCAGAAAGTATTCGTACTTTCACCCTCACTGTCAACATGAACTTTAAGATACTAACTAATTCATATGCTCGAAGGGAAGCCTGGAAATATCATAGTCACTCATAGGCTTGTAATATCTCCCTAAAAGGCACATCAAACATTTAACATCCAAAGCTTGCTCACTCATTCATTTTTTTCATCCATTCACCCATCCATCCGGTCAACGTTGGCAGAATGGACAGTAGGTGCCAAGTTCTGGGGACAGAGCGGTGATCATGAGGGGCCCCCTTTCTGCTCTTAGGGGGCTTGTCCTGTTCTACGAAAGAAGCTGAGCATAGAATTTGAAGATTTGTTTCAAGTTCTTAATGCCATCGGCAATGAAGTCAGGTGTATTTTACTTTATGACAGTTGGTATACTCACCACAGGTGTGTTTCTGGAGAATTGCACAAATTATTTAGGTCATTTGGCCGAATTCTTTTACTTTCCCCTTAATTACAGAGATCTATTTAAAATTTTTGTCTAAATTGCACAGGCTCCTCAGTTCTGGACCGTGCTTTGAGTGCAGGGCCACAAACAACTTTTTGGTCTAGGTCATTGTCAGGTCAAATGTTTCCATGGCTGTGTTACACTTGGAGGAGGTACTACAGTGGGCCTGTTTGGAGAAGCTTCCATGGATAAGGTAAGATAATGCAGATTGAAGACACTAAATGACATGATTGATTGTGGTAGGGACCAAAGACAAGAGAGGTGGACCTGCATTCTACCTCAGAAAGTATTCTATCTACTGTACATGTTTTGTGATATTCAAATAAGGTGACTATTTTAGAGTTAACCATTGATTAAATCTTCAAAAAAACCACAATTGACCAAATTATTATTGTGGATTTTCTCTGCTTTTAATAAATGGCTTTGGAATCCATAGATTACATAAATAAGTGTTGTGTGCTTTGTTCATTAGTCATTAGACAAGGCATTTCACAAAACATCTCTTTTGGAGAACCCAAAATATGTCAGGATAGAATCCTAGCATTGGAATGGGCCTTAAAGACTAACTTATCCTTATCTGTGTAGAACCACACTCTCATTATGTACTCAGATGTTTCAGTGAATCTGACACTCACAAATGTGACAATAGAAACAAAAATATCCAGTATTTTGTGTGCCTTTGTAAGACGTATTTTCTGATTACATTCTCCTAGCAAACCTGCTAGTTCTTTTGAGAACAGCTCCAATTATGGCAAGGTCTTCTTTATATCATCCAGAATTTTCATTTTTATAATACCTAATTTGTGTTCCTGATTTAGCCCCTGGACATAGTGAAATAAGCCACTTCCTCTCTCATGTGTCAACCATTCCAATATTTAAAGGCATTATCATATTCTCTTTCTTTATTCCTTCTTTCCACTTGACAAACTAACTTTGTATTTTGGGGGGGTCTAATCCTTCTATTTTCTTTTCTTCTCTTCCTTATAGCAGTGGTCCCTAACCTTTTTGGCACCAGGGACTACTTTCAGGGAAGACAATTTTCCACAGCAGGGGCAAGAGGGGGATGGGAGAGGAGGTAGAGCTCAAGCTGTGATCTAAGTGATGGTGAGCTGCTAAGAATATGGATGAAGCTTCACCTTCTCCTCCACCACTCATCTCCTGCTGTGCACCCTTTTCTTAGCAGGTTATGGACCAGAACAGTTTTAGAACCTTTCTGGTTTCATGAAGGATAATTTTTACATGGACAGAGGTGAGGGGCTTGGAGTATGGGATAGGAGGTAGAGCTCAGGTGGTGATGCAGTGTGGACTGGTTTCTAAATAGGCTGTGGTTTACTGCCCAGGGTTTGGGGACCTCAGCCGTATAGGACTTGTTTGCTAGATTCACCTATATCCTACTTGGTCATGTCTGAACATGAATTTACAATTATCTCCTTTAAAGTGGAACTCTGGAAATTAAATACAATATTTGGGGTATCTGACCACCGTATTGCACAGGGAGGTTCTTACTTATCTTGATCAGGACATTTTATTAGGTTAGTGGGAGGTATTGTAGCTCAGAGCATGGGCTCTACATCTGAGCTATGTGACCTAGAGCAAGCTACCTTAACCTCTTTGTTTGAGCGTTGGTTCTGTCATCTAAAATGAGGGAATCATAATATTTATGAAGTAGTTTAGTTATAAAGGTTAAGTGAGGCAGTAAAATACTATGTGTAATCTTCTTGGTACTATTAATAACAAAAATAATAATTATATATTTCAAAAATTCTGATTTGGGACAAGAACATCACACTGTTCATTCATATTAACCTTTTCACTGATGGACTCCTCTTGCTTCTCTTACACATTAATTTTTAAGTTTTATCTCTATCATCTTTTAGAAGAGTTTTGTTATTTTTTTTAACTTACCTGCATATTAGAATCACCTAGAGACAATTTAGAAATTCCCATTCCCAAGCTGTACCTCAGAAACCAATTAAATCATACTTTTGGGAGTTGAATACTGGGTAGTTAAAACTTTAAGATTATTTTTATATGTGGCTCGGTTTGAGAACCACTGCTGTGAGATGGGATAGCCAAGATTAAAGGAAGATTAACTACCATTTAACTTAAGATCTGTCATATTAGTTAGGTCAAGTAATGCTAGCTGCTATAACAAACAAATCCATAAATCTGAGAAACTTACACAATGAAAGTTTATCTCTCACTTGTGCCAAGTCCACAAGTCCATTGCGGGGGGGGGGGGGGTTTCCTGGCTTTCAAGAGCACTTTTGACAAGGGAACCCAAATTTATTGCATTTTACATATCTATTCTCTTAGAGTTCTTCCTAAAATGTTATTGCATTAGTCAGGGTTTTCTAGAGAAACAGGATCAATGTTCTTAATCAATCAGTTCTTAATATGATTATGTGTGTGTGTGTATAGAAAAAGAAAGAAAGAAAAAAGGATTTATTTCAAAAAATTGGTTCATGTGATCATGGAGGCTAGGAAATCTAATATTTGTAGGATGGGGCAGCACTTTTGAGACACAGGAAAGAGATGTTTTAGTTCAAGTTCAAAGGCCACCTGCTATAGAATTCTTTCTTGCTTGGGGCAAGTCAATCAGCCTTTCTGATTACATGGGGCCCGCCAACATTATGCAGGGCAGCCTTTTTAACTTCCAGCCCACTGATTTAAATATTACTTTCAACTAAAAATATCTTCATGGAAACATCTGGATTAGCCACAAATATGGGCACCATAGCCCAGTCAAATTGAACCATCACAATCATGCACAAATAATTTTCATTAACTGGACCTAGATGTGGCAGGTATCTGTATCTGCCCATATTCCACTGACTAGAACTCAGTAGTCATATCACTATATCCAAGGGCAAAGGAAGCTGGGAAATACAGACCAAGTGTCTGCTTAGGAAAAGAGGAAATGGGCTAGTGAGCATCTGGCCAGCGATACAAGTAACTGATAGGGGTGGGGCCTTTGTACTTATTTTTAAATGAAGTGTTATAGTTGTCTGCAGAATTTTTTTTTAGCTTTGATTCATTTCTCCATTTTACTATAATAGAACCTCAGTTCTTAATATGATTATAAATAGTTTTTAACAATATAACAGTTACATTGCCAATATAGGAAGAGTTCACTTGCCCCAGTGATAGAGCAGTCCTTGTGCTAACTCAGTAGCATTCATTATAAAACCATAGCTAGCCTATAAATTAGGATATGGCCTTTCTTCTCCAGGATTTCCTTTCCTATTTAGAAAAGAAGAAAAGGAATGGGGAGAGGTGGGAGAGGAGAGAAAAGTAATTTTCTCTCAGGGATAGATTCTGCTTTCCAAAGAAGTTAACATGGGCTGCATGTTAGAATCACCTAGGGAGCATTAAGAATGTTCTGTGCCTGGGCTCTGTCCCCAGATATTGTGATTTAATTGGTCTGCAGGATGGCTCTGGCACTGATATTTTAAAAAAGTGATAAGAGTAAGAATTACTTCTTTAAGACAGGAGTTAATTTCTTTTAAAAATTCCTTTTATTAACAGGGTTAAAATCTGGAGTCACCAACTTGGATATTTATTTAAATGCCTAATACATTTCTCCTTTGCCTTTTCAGATAAGCAACATAACAAAATGAAACAGACCATGTATCAGTCAGGTGAAAAAAAAATCAGTGATGGAAGCTCTCAAGTAGAAATTTATAGGTTATTGACAAATCAGATTAGTAAATACTCTTGATAGAATCTCAGGGTTTCTAGAACAGTGGTTCTCAACCTTCCTAATGCCACAACCGTTTAATGCCATTCCTCATGTTGTGGTGACCTCCAGCCATAAAAGTAAAACTTACCTTCAGGTCCAATGAACAATTTCTTATTGATGGGCACACTCAAAGCCCCGACTTCAGCCCTGTACAAGGTCATGTAACACAGACATTTGTACCCCTTTAACATTTTGAAATTGAAAAAAGGGCAGTGCCTGTGGCTCAGTGAGAAGGGTGCCGGCCCCATATACCAGGGGTGGTGGATTCAGACCCAGCCTTGGCCAAACTGCAGCAAAAAATGGCCAGGCGTTGTGGTGGGCGCCTGTAGTCCCAGCTGCTTGGGAGTCTAAGGCAGGAGAATTGCCGGGGCCCAGGAGTTGGAGGTTGCTGTGGGCTGTGACTCCATAGCACTCTACCAAGGGCAATAGGGTGAGACTCTGTCTCTAAAAAAAAAGAAAGAAAAAAAGAAATTGAAAAAAAAAAAGATGTGTACATAGCAGGCAAAAGGTTAACAAAACAATAGTTCTCCTTCTGCATAAAGAGTGACCTTCATTTATCTTTCTAGATCTGTTTCTGTACATACATGTAAAGCTGGTATGAGTTAACTTTGTTGCTAGGCAACATTGTAAAATTAACTCCTGACTGGTACTGATGGGCACTGCTCTTGGATGGTAGACCTGTAAACACTTCATGGGACACCATACCTTGGGTAACTGGCATGCGTCTCTTGTGGGGTCCCTGGAAGCAGTGTCTATGGAGTTACTCAAGAGACATGAGGCAGGTGGCTTCCAAGACACAGAGCCCTCACACAGGCTGCATGCAAGTCTTCTAGCTCCTAGGAGCTGAGTGAACTACTGTGGGGACTGCCACAGGAAGATGGGCTCTTGCTGATTTCCTGCTGGCAAGTGGGGTCTCTTGTCCTGTGACTTCTTGGGCAGTGGTTCTCAAAGTGTGGTTCCCCAGTCCAGCATCATCATCACCCTCAGGAAATGTTAAAAATTCAAATTCTGTCCCCGCTCACCACATCCTCAGATTTCAGGAATCAGAAATCCAGGTGGAAGGATGGGACCAGTAATCTGTTTTACCAGAATATTCTGTCACAGGCTCAAGTTTGACAGCCACTGCTCCAAACAAACCTGAGTCAAGTGTGGGCCATGGCAGATGTATATGAGCCTGAGTGCTCAGTTGAACCTCGATAAATGGTCTTCTCTGTTGAGCATTGCATGCTGACTATACTCTAAGGCATGTGAGGAGATGGCATCCGTCTTCCCAATAGGTAGAAGTGGTTTTAGCATTTTTGTGGGGCTCAGCTTGGCATGCATTTTGTGGATCACAATATGAGACAAGATATAAGGTTCCTATTTTGGTGAAACTCACTAAAGTTAACGTATGAAATACCATTTTCCTTAAAGCAAAGGTTCTCCTCCGCACAAGGGGTAGAAGGGAGGAGGAAAGAGAGATATTTGAGACTCTTTCCAAGAAACATATTCATGCCCCTTCTTTTTAGAGTCTGTTGGAATTTGAGGTTGAAGAAGAGCATTGTGCAAATACACACATGCACACACGCATACATAGACATTGATGTGTAATTTCACCAAGTGTTTGATTCTCATGAGTCTTTTTATTAATGCCTCAAAATCTGAAAGGAATACTTAGTACATGAGCTACATAAGTAGCTTTGCTTTTTAGAGTTTTAGAACTTGCAAAAGTGCTGGAAACCTCCGAAAGCTAATTCTGCAGTAGGGAATTTCTCATTGTCATTTTCAATGTTACCCACTGAGGCCAAGTTGAAATAATCTGGAATGGCCTGATCTGAACTGGCTCTGGTTTCAGAGAAATGTAATTAGCTTATGTTTAAGATGTACATAGTTAAATAAATAATTGGCACCAATCCTATGATTGAATAGCCCCTTAGCTCTAATTGGAACCTTTATTTTTGCCAGTGATTTGCTTGAAAGGCAAAAGGAAAGTTTAAAAAGTGCACTGAAAAGGTTTTAGTTGGCACAGTGGATTTTCAGTTTTAGCGGAGGTCCTTGCTGATGCTATGATGGGCTCTCTGAAATCATCTAGGTTTTAATTGAGGGCAAGTTTTGCCAGTGGAATTAATTAGCATCACAGAGTGGTTATCATATAGATCTGCAGTGGTCCCTGGCTTCCTGTGATGCTCAAGACTCAGAGTTTTAAGTGGCCCCAACTGAATTAATCTACTCAGGCTGCCACAACAAAAAAACATAGATTAGTTGGCTTAAACAGTACACAATTATTTTTTCATAGTTCTGGAGACTAGAAGTCCATGATTAAGGTGGCAGAAAATTCTAGTAAGGACACCCTTCCTGGCTTGTAATAGGCCACCTGCTCACTGTGTCCTCACATGGCCTTTCCTCAGTGTATGTGCAAGGAGGGAGAGCCAGCCAGTTCTTAGAAGGACACCAATCCTGTTGGATCATGGCCCCATGTTTGGGATCCCATTTTAGCCATAATTTCTTCCTTAGAGATGTCGTCTCCAAATACAGTCACTCCTGGGGTTAGGACTCCAACATAAGAATTTTGGGGTGGGAACACAAACATTCATTCTATACCACCAATTCAACGGAAAATATCTCTAGGGTAATTAACAATAATTGAATGATTCAAATTACTGAAAGATTAGGGATATCTTTCAGACACTGATTTCAGGATTATGTAAAGTTCTCAGAACTCTGTCCTTATATATTTCCCAATGTTGATTTTCATTCTTTGGCAAATTCTATTCTGGAGGTACCAAGCTGGCCACATTAGTTCCAAGTTTATTTCTACCATCTACCTTGGTGAAAAGCAAACTTTGCCGTACCCATTGTTTTATTCAGATTCCCAGGATTGTATCTCTTACCATTTGTTTGGGCCACAGACTCACTTCTAAATCAAATATATGGGCAAGGAGGCCAACTGGTCATCTGGGGTTATGTGGCCAGAGCGAGGGTGGACATAACCAATAGCTCGAACAGAGAATAAGGGAAGGGAAGAAATGCAAAGGAAACCGTGTGGAATGGTGTAAGCTCTTTCTTAGTAGAGTGGCTTTCCCCCCGCGCCCCCCCCCATTGTTTCTCCTTGCTAACATGGCTGGTGTTGCTATGATCCTGTTTTAGGTGGTAGGAATGTTTTTCTAAAAGTGAGCTGATCATCTCAAGGTGTAGATAATAAAAAAATAATTTAAGAAAAGTGAGCTGTATTTAGAGTGACTTTATGAACAAATAGTGCTAAACATGAGTTGGATTTCGAGTGACTTCATGAACCAATCGAATAGGAAGCTTAATTATAGTAATTCCCTATGCAATCACGTATATATTAAATCTTCTTTTTGTTGCCTTCATGGTTGGACATGGTGCCTGCCACCCCTTACTCAGACCCTACCTTCAGAAAGCTGGCTTTGCTTAATTTCTAAATATAGAAAGCAATCTATCCTTGAAAATAAATGAGCTGAAATTTGGGAGAGTTTAACAATGCCACCTTTTGGAGTGTCCCTTCTTCTAGTAGGGATTTAAAAGCACATTATCTTCCTCAGTCATAAGAGAGGTAAGGGGCTCATTCATTGGATATTTACCAACTAATGTGAATTTAAAACAACGGTGAGGACGGTATTGATGTGTTTTGTTGAACAGAAGCCATGGGTAAGATACCTGCATGAAGGAGTTTCCAGTCTAATCTGAGAGACAGTCCATGCAACAGAAATGCAAAGCCATGTCAGTTTTCTAGACAGAAGAGGCTGATGCTGTAAGCGTGAACTCTGAAATAACTATCACTTACTAGCTTTGTGAACTTGAATAAGTTCCTTAAAGTCCTAGACTTTAGTTTCTTACTTATAAAATAAAAATAAGAGAATCTACCAGAGAAAGCTGGTATGGAAACTAAAGAAGTTAAAACATATTAAACATTTACAGAAGAAGCTGGGTACAGAATACATACTGGCTATTGTTTAGAGAAATGGACAAGTGACCTTTTTTAAATTTTTTTTTTTCAATAATTTTGCTCAGCATTCAACTAATGGGGACACTATGGCTTGATGGTAACAGAAGAGCTCATTAAGACTAAGTGTTCTGATACAAACATCTTTATTGTAATGTGGTTTTTTATCTTCTGGGTATATACCTAATAATGGAATTGTAGGATCAAATGGCAGGTCTATTTTTAGATCTCTAAGTGTTCTCCAGATGACTTTCCAAAAGGAACTTATTAATTTGCATTCCCACCAGCAAGGTAGAAGTGTTCCCTTTTCTCCACATCCACGCCAGCAACTCTGGCTTTGGGATTTTGTGATATGGGCTAATCTTACTGGAGTTAGGTGATATCTCAAAGTAGTTTTGATTTGCATTTCTCTGATAATTAAGGATGGTGAGCATTTATTTCTATTCTTAACTTCCATTTTTACTTTCATAAAGAGCAAGGACTCCTGTATTTTTGGTCATGGTATTTTAGGCTCATTTATTCTCGCTCTCTGTTTTGCTTCTCTTTATCCTCTGTTGTAATAGAGACCCTTCTACTTTCCTCATCTTTCTCATATAAATTGCTCAGGCAATAGCTAAGATATCACCTCCTTTTTTTTTTGGTCTTTCTTCTTTCTTTCCTTTTTCCTCTCTCTCCTGTATTTGATACAACTGTATTTTTAATTTTCTTCATCTGTTCTTATTTTATTAGTATTTTTTTCTTTTCTTTTTCATCTTTTCTTTTTTTGTTGAATGCTGGCGTGGTATGACTGTGGCCTGGCACGGTGGTCATGGCAGTGGTCTGGCTCAAGGAGACCAAGAGAATGTGGTCTATGGAGCGCTTCTACTTTTGGCTTGGGGAAGACAGTATTTGTAAGTCCACACAGTAGAATTTTTCAATTTCTTTTTCATTTTTCTTTATTTTTTCCTTCTTGTTTTTTGTTTTTGCTCTTTTCTTTCTCTTCCTATTTTTGGCAGAGGAAGAGTCTGGCTTTGCTCAGGCTAGTAAAGAGCTCCCAATTTTGAGGAACTCACCCAGCTCAGCCCCTCAAAATCCTTAAATTACAGGCATGGTTTTAACATCATGCCAATCAATATCATTTCTTCTATAACACCCATTCTCTCTTCCTCTCCTCATTTTCTCTTATTCTTCGATTCTTTTTTTTTCTTTTTAGAGACAGAGTCTCACTTTATTGTCCTCGGTAGAGTGCCGTGGCATCATAGCTAACAGTAACCTCCAGCTCCTGGGCTTAGGCGAGTCTCTTGCCTCAGCCTTCCAAGCAGCTGGGACCACAAGCGCCTACCACAACACCCAGATATTTTTTTGCTGCAGTTTGGCTAGGGCTGGGTCTGAACCCACCACCCTTGGCATATGGGGCCACTGAGCCACAGGCGCCACCTATTCCTCAATTCTTTACCTTCATTCCCTTCCCTTTTTTCATTTTTCTTTTCTTTTTCTCTTTCCTTCTTTTTTCCTTTTTCTTTCTTTTCCTCTTGTTTCTCCCTGCTTGTGCTTTACTCTTCTACTCATTTTGACCTAGGTTCTGAGACAAGGTAATTTGAAGCAAAGGAGGAAGCAAGAAGGAAAAAGGAGGACAAGGAGGTGAATAAGAAAAAAGAACAATGAGGAAGAACTAACAGACAATTTGAGCAATGTGAAAACCAAAACAGAGGAACTCCTCCAAGGGACCAAGAGGTAGCTACTGCAGAAGACTCCACCTATAAAGAATTAATGTATTTGACAGAAAGATAATTTAAAATATGGATGATAAAGACAGTAAGAGGAATGGATGAGAAAATGGAAAGACAGAAACAAAAGTTGGAGGAGAGATATGTAGAATACAGAATAGATATGGTGGTGCTTAAGCAAATGAAGGAGACTATCAGGGAATGTAAAGATGTAGTGGAAAGTACCAAAAATAGGTTAGATCATGGAGAAGAAAGAACCATAGACCTGGAGGATAAAGTTTTTGAGTTAACTCAGGTAGTCAAAGAGGCAAAAAAGAAAATAAAGAAAGCAGAACAGACAGAGAACTATGAGATCCATGAAGCATTCAAACATATGAATAATAGGGATCCCTGAAGGTGAAGAAGATTGGCTCAAAGAAATGCAAGCCCCGGCTCAGCGCCTGTGGCTCAATCGGCTAAGGTGCCAGCCACATACACCTAAGGTGGCGGGTTTGAATCCCCAGCCTGGGCCCACCAAACAACATTAATGGCTGCAACCAAAAAATGGCCAGGCGTTGTGGCGGGCACCTGTGGTCCCAGCTACTTGGGAGGCGGAGGCAGGAGACTCGCTTGAGCCCAGGAGTTGGAGGTTGCTCTGAGCTGTGATGCCATGGCACTCTACCCAGGGGGATAGCTTGAGGCTCC
>CAUYQV010011115.1:0-11010 GCA_963574575.1 Galagoides demidoff | reverse complement strand
TCCCACAGGGCTCAGTTGACAGGGATGGGGAGAGTGTGAGGGGGGTAGGGGAGGGGTGGTTTTATGTAGAGATGTGTCCAGAGAATGAACCCTACAATGTGGTCATGCTCAGATAAAAATAGTTTTAATTTCCTTTTTTTCTAGAAAAATGGTCTTTATTCATTATCAGCATTTCTCCATAAGATCTTCATCACTGTCTTCACCACAACTCACTCCTTCCTCTTTATTTATTTATTTTTATTGTTTGGGATTCGTTGAGGGTACAAAAGAATTAGGTTTCACTTATTGCATTTGTTAGATGAAGTCCCTCTTATAATTGTGTCCTGCCCCCAAGTGGTGTGCTGTACACCATGCCCCCTATTCCTCTTCCCCCCTCCCCTCTCCCCACTTGCTCACCCTCCTACCCCACCCCTTGTATTAGCTCATCTACTGCCTTCGTATTAGAATTGAGTACATTGGATTCTTGCTTCTCCATTCTCATGATGCTTTACTAAGAAGAATGTGTTCTACCTCCATCCAGGTTAATACAAAAGATGTAAAGTCTCCATCTTTTTTAGTGGCTGCATAGTATTCCATGGTATACATATCCCACAGCTTGTTAATCTATTCCTGGGTTGGTGGGCATTTTAGTTGTTTCCACATTTTGGAAATTGTAAATTGAGCTGCAATAAATTAGTCTAGTGCAAATGTCCTTATGATAAAAGGATTTTTTTTTTTTCTGGGTAGATGCCTAGTATTGGGATTGCAGGATCAAATGGGATGTCTAATTTGAGTTCTTTGAGGATTCTCCATACTTCCTTCCAAAAAGGTTGTATTAGTTTGTAGTCCCACCAGCAGGGTAAAAGTGTTCCCTTTTCTTCCACTTCCATGCCAGCATCTGCAGCTTTGAGACTTTGTGATGTGGGCCGTTCTCACTGGGGTTAGATGATATCTTAGGGCAGTTTTGATTTGCATTTCTCTGTTGATTAGGGATGATGAGCATTTTTTGTATGTTTATTAGCCATTCTTCTGTCTTCTTTAGAGAAGGTTCTATTCATGTCTCCTATCTAGTGATATACAGGATTGTTTGGTCTTTTCTTGTTGATTAATTTGAGTTCTCTATAGAGCCTAGTTATTAAACTTTTGTCCGATTAATAATATGCAAATATCTTCTCCCAAACTGAAGGTTGTCTGTTTGCTTTGGTTGTTGTCTCCTTAGCTGTACAGAAGCTTTTCAGTTTAATTAAGTCCCATTTCTTTATTTTTGTTGTTGCAATAGCCACAGAAGTCTTCTTCATTAAATCTTTCCCTAGGCTGATATCTTCAAGTGTTTCCCCCACACTTTCTTCAAGGATTTTTATTGTATCATGCCTTAGATTTAAATCTTTTATTCATCTTGAATCAATTTTTGTAAGTGGTGAGAGGTGCAGGTCTAGTTTCAGTCATTTACATGTGGTGATCCAGTTCTCCCAACACCATTTATTGAACTGGGATTCTTTTCCCCAGTTTATCTTCTTGTTTGGTTTATCAAAGATCAGATGGCTGTAGATGTTAGTTTTATCTTATTGTTTTTCTATTCGGTTCCAAATGTCTATGTCTCTATTTTTGTGCCAATATCATGCTGTTCAGACCACTGTGGCCATGTAGGATAGCCAAAAATCTGGTAGGGAGATCCCCTAGTTTTGTTTTTATTACTAAGAATTGCCTTAGCTATATGGTGTTTCTTCTGGATCCATACAAAACAAAGAATTATTTTTTCCAAATCTTGTAAGTATGATGATAGTATTTTAATGGGGATTGCATTGAATCTGTGGATTGCTTTGGTAGTATAGACATTTTCACAATGTTGATTCTTCTTAGCCATAAACATGGTATGTTCTTCCATTTGTTAATATCTTCTACTATTTCTTTTCTTAGGGTTTCATAATTTTCTTTGTAGAGGTTCTTCACTTCTTTTGTTAGGTATATTCCTAGGTATTTCAATTTTTTTTGGCTACTGTGAAGGGAATTGTGTTCTTGATTAGCTTCTCATCTTGGCCATTATTGCATATATAAAGGCTACTGATTTCTGGACATTGATCTTATATCCTGAGACATTGCTGTATTTTTTGATCACTTCCAGGGATCTTGGGGTTTTCTAAGTATAAGATCATATCATCAGCAAAGAGTGAGAGTTTGATCTCCTCTTTCTTCCCCATTTGGATGTCCTTTATTTCCTTCTCTTGCTTGATTGTATTGGCTAGAGCTTACAGCATTATGTTGAATAGTAGTGGCCATAGAGGACAAGCTTATTTGGTTCCAGTTCTAAGTGGAAAAGCTTTCAGTTTTACTCCATTCAGTATAATATTAGCTGTGGGTTTGTTGTAGATGGCTTTGATCACATTAAGAAATATGCCACCTATGCCTATACTCTTAAATGTTCTAATTAGAAAAGGATGCTGAATTTTATCAAATGCTTTTTCTGCATCTATTGAGAGGATCATATGGTTTTTGTTTTTGTTTCAGTTGATACGGTGGATTATGTTTATGGACTTTCACATGTTAAACCAGCCTTGCATCCCTGTGATGAAACCTACTTGATCATGATGATTTTTTTTAAATGTGTAGCTGTAATCTATTGGCTAGGATGTGTTGGGGGAAAAGTCTGTCCTTCCTTTTGGAATAATTTCTGCAGTATGGTTATAAGCTTTTTGAAGGTTTGATAAACTTTTTGTGTGAAGCCATCTGGACCATGGCTTTTCTTTTATTGGGAAATTTTTTATTGTTTATTCAATCTCAGTTCCTGAAATCAGTCTGTTCAAGAGCTCTATTTCTTCTTGATTAAGTCTAGGGAGAGGGTGTGATTCCAGGTATTGATCCATTTCCTCCACATTGTTAAATTTCTGGGCATAGAGTTTCTCATAGTGCTCAGAGATGATCTCTTGTATCTCTGTGGCATCTGTTGTTATTTCCCCTTTATCATTTCTGATTGAGGTTATTAGAGATTTTACTTTTCTGTTTCTAGTTAATTTGGCCAAAGGTTTATCAATTTTATTTATTTTTTTTAAAAAACAACTTTTTATTTCATTAATTTTCTGAATGATTCTTTTGTTTTCAATTTCATTAATCTCTCATTTGATTTTGGTTATTTCTTTTCTTCTGCTGGGTTTGGGATTAGATTGTTTTAATCTAATCTTCTTTTTCCAATTCCAGGAGATGGTTCATGAGTTTGTTGATGCATTTTCTTTCAAATTTAGGCATCTGGCTTGGCATCCATAGCACAGTGGTTACAGTGCCTGCCACATACACCGAAGCTGGAAGGTTCAAACCTGGCCAGGGCCAACTGCAATCTGGGCACTGCTACTGGGAGGTGGAGGCAAAAGAATTGCTTAAGCCCAGGAGTTTGAAGTTGCTGTAAGCTATGATGCCACCCACAGCACTTTACTGAGAGGAAATGGTGAGACTCTGTCTCAAAAAAAAAAAAAAAAAACCCCTCCAAATTTAGGCATCTAATGTGATAAATTTCTTTTTTAAGACTGCTTTTGCTGTGTCCCACAGGCTTTGGTAACTTGTGTCTTCATTCCTGTTATGTTTGAGGAACTTAACAATTTCCTCTTTTATCTCTTCCTGAACCCAACTATCATTCAGCATAAAGTTGTTTAATTTCCAAGTCTTTGTGTGGGGATGAATTTTTTGTTGGAGTTTAGTTGCACCTTTACTGCCTTGTGGTCTGAGAAGATACAACGTATAATTTCTTTTCTTTTCATTTTGCTTAGGTTTGATTTGTATCCTAGGATGTGGTTGGTTTTGGAGTACATCACATGGACTGATAAGAAAAATGTATATTCCTTAGCTTTGGAATGGTGTGTTATATGTATATGTCTATTAACCCCATTTATTCTGGGGTCACATTTAAGTCCTTTGCATCTTTGTTTAGATTCCATTTAGAAGATCTGCTGAGTTCTCTCAGAGGGGTGTTAATGTCCCTGGGTATTATGGTGTTATGCGATATCATATTGCTCAGCTCCATCAAGGTCTGTTTCATAAATCTGGGAAAATTTAAGTTAGGTGCATAAATATTTAAAATCAAAATATCTTCTTGTATTATTCCTTTGACCAGTATAAAATGCCCATCTTTGTCTTTCTTAAATTTAGTTTCTTTAAATCCACTAGTATCTGAAAATAAGATTATAACCCCTTCTTTCTTCTGATTTCCATTTGCTTAAATACTGTTTCCATCCCTCAACCCTGGGTCTTGGATTTGTCCTTCAAGGCTAGGTATGTCTCCTGGAGACAGCATATGGATGGCTTGTGTTTTTTTTATCCAATCAGCCAGCCCGTGCCTCTTCAGCGGTATATTCAGTCTATTGACATTTATTGAGAAAATTGATAAATGTGGTAGAGTTCTATTCACCTTATTGCATGAAAGTCTGTTGCGTAGTTTTACCCTTTGCCCCAAAAGCTAAGTTTTGACCTTTAACTTCCAAGTGTTTACTTTGCTCATAGCCCATTGTGATGGTCAGAGTTGAGAATGGGTCTAATTTTTTCCTGTAGAGCTGGTCTTGTGGTGGTGGATTTCCTCTGTGCTTGTATATCCACAAAATATTTGATTTCTCCATCAATTTTAAAGCTTAGTTTAGCAGGATACAGAATTCTGGGCTGAAAAGTATTTTGTTTAACAATTTTGAAGGTGGATGACCATGCTCTTTTGGCTTGGAGGGTTTCAATTAAAAGTCTACTGTCATCCTAATGGCTCTGCTTCTGTAGGTCAGTTGGCACTTACTCCTGGCTGCTTGCAGAATTTTTCCTTTTACCTTGACTTTGGATAGATTTATTACAATGTGTCTTGGAGAGGTTCTTTTTGAGTTGAGATGAGCTGGGTTTTGAGATCCATCTGAAAGGAGTGTGTTTGAGTCTTTAGTAAAACTTAGGAAGTTTTCATTTATGATAGTTTCCAGTAGGGCTTCCATTCCTTTGGGGCAATCTTCTGCTCCTTCAGGAATCCCTATTATTTGTATGTTTGAATGCTTCATGGGGTCTCATAGTTCTCCAAGTGCCTGTTCTGCTTTCTCTCTCTTCTTTTCTTTTCTTTTCTTTTTTTTTTTTTGACAAGATTTCTTTTATTTTTTAATCTCAGACTCTCTTCTTTTCTGCCTATTTAACTACCTAGGTTAACTTGAAAACTTTATCCTCTACCTCTGAGATCTTTCTTCTCCATAGTCCAACCTATTTTTGATACTTTCTACTGCATCTTTTTTTTTTTCAGAAAAAGTCTGCCTATGTTGCCCTCAGTAGAATGCCATTGTCTCACAGTTCACAGCAACCACAAACTCTTGGGCTCAAGCAATTCTCTTGCCTCAGCCTCACAAGTAGCTGGGACTACAGGCATCCACGACAATGCCCAGCTATTTTTTGTTGCAGTTGTCATTGTTGGTTAGCTGGCTTGGGTCAGGTTCAAACCCTCTACCTTTGGTGTATATGGCTGGTGCTGTAACCACTGTGCTATGGGCATAAAGCCTCTACTGCATCTTTACATTCCCTGATTGTCTCCTTCATTTCCTTAAGCTCCACCATATCCTTTCTATATTCTGCATATCTCTCATCTGACTTTTGGTTCTGTTTTTCCATTGTCTCATCCACTCCTTTTATTGTCTTTATCATTCATATTTTATTTTATTTATTTATTTTGCAGTTTTGGCCAGGGCTGGGCTTGAACCCGCCACCCTGGGTATATGGGGCTGGCACCTTACTCCTTGAGCCACAGGTGCTGCCCTATCATCCATATTTTAAATTCCCTTTCTGTCAAGTCTATTAATTCTTTGTAGGCAGTGTCTTCTGCAGTAGCTGCCTCATGGTCTCTTGGGGGAGTTCTTCTGTTTTGCTTTTTCATGTTGTCTAAATTTTTCTGTTGGTTCCTCTTCATGTGTCCTTTCTTCTTGTTCACCTTCTTGTCCTCCTTTTCCCTTCTCACTGCCTCTTTTACTTCAAATTACCTTGTCTCAGAGCTTATGTCTTGAAGTGGCCTCAGCCTGAGCAAAGCCAAACTCTTCCTCATGGCCAAATAAACATAAGTCCTTGCTCTTGATGACAACACGTTGCAATATGTTACTGGGAAACCAGGTGGTGCTGTAGTTTTTTTAGGAGACACAGAGCACAGCCAGCAACCTTTATGGTCCTTATTCCAAACTTAGTTGCCTTATGTGATTGTTTCCTCAGCATTCAGACTCTGCCAGGTGGGATCTTAAAGTTCGCAAGAATCTGTCAGGGGCAGGTCTCACAGTGCTCCCTGACCCTAGATTCTATTGAATGCTGGTGTCCCTCAGTCTGTCCTAAGAGTGGAATTCTGATCCTAGCAGATAAAATTAATACAGCCCTGCTTTAGGTCCCTGCTAAGACCTTCTCATGACCTTCCCACAATGGCAGCCTCCTGGCCACGGAGACCTCATTATGGGCCTCTCCAGCCACTAAGCCTATGGCAAGTCCACTCCAACTGGCATTCAAATCTAGTTGCTGTATACTGTTCAAATTTGCCCACTCTTCCAAGCTTTCCACTCAATGCACAGCTTCCCCGAACAATTGAAAACTCCAAAAAGACTTCCTTCTATCCTTGACCTCCATGGGGGGCCAGTCAATCCCAGCTGGTCACAATCACTTGTCTAATTCATCAGATTTCCACTGCTCTGGATCATATGCTGTATTGAGCTCACCACCTCTTTGCTGGGCTCCCTGAGCTATGATTCTGGGTAAGGTTCCTGTGCCAGGTTTGGCTGGGTTCTCTCTTTTTTCCTAGTCATTTTAGGAGAGCTCAGCTAAACAATCCTTCTGGTCTACCATCTTGCTTTGTTCCAGTTTTAATTTCTTTAGTTGTATTCTGTTAAAATTGAATGGGTGTGATTAGTTGAATGGGTCAAACATACCTTGATAAGCATCTGCTGAGTCTCACACATGATGATGGAAGAGAAAAGGCAGGCAGGAGACCTGGGTATGAACTTCTTGGGGTTCATCTGGTTGTATAGCAGATTTCCCACATGCTCTCACTGGCTCTTCACACCTGAATCCTTATAATAAATGTTTCCTTCCCACTTGTGCTAATGCTTGTGTGAGTGTAATTATTTGTGTATGATCCTTAGAACTAGACAGATTCAAGAGAGTGACAAAAGTACTATAGGAACCAACTCTGCCGTTGGTCCAATCTTTCTCAGTAGAGTGTCCAGGAATGAATTACAGTGTAAGAATGTCATTTGAGGGACTATTTTCTCAATACTCCCAAGGATATTACATGGCTAATACCCTTTTGGAAGGAGGAACGATATAAGTTATATAAAATAGATGCTTTTGGACAATAGGGCTTCGTTTTCTTATGAAACCCAGATAGAGAAGGGCTTTTTCAGGCCCTAGTGGTCCCTCCTTTTCTTGGCCTGCCTCAGTTGCCCCAACTGACCCATGATGACTTCTTAAGTCATGAATTTGACAGTTCAGAGTAAGTGTAACTGGAGTTAAAAAGAAAGACCAGAGCAGTATTGGGGGTGGTATGTTGAGTTATAATGTTATTAGACACATTAAGGTCTAATATTAATCTAGAATAGGTTAGAACTTGGAAGGGGGGAGAAGACTCTCAAACCTCAAACTTTGCTCTCTCCCCTATTCCCTATCAAGGAACTCTGCAAGGCAGGGTGGCTTGGAATGGCCATATATTTGAGTAATGGCTTTCCTTTATAGTATGGAATTGGAAGTCCTCTAGTCAAAAAATACACTTTGGACCAATAGTCAATAATGACCTAAGTATCAAAGGTGAAGAAAGAATTCCTAACTAACTTGATATATACATTTAGAGGTTTTATGATTTATCATGGGGAGTCAAGATATTGAGTGAATCTGGTATTCCTCAGCATTGGGAGGTAGATAGAGAAGATAAGGATGTTTTGTGCTCATAAAGATAAGAATAGAAAATGGGGAGAGAGGAGGCACCTGTGGCTCAAAGGAGTAGGGCACCAGCCCCATATGCCAGAGGTGGTGGGTTCAAACCTAGCCCTGGCCAAAAAAACTGCAAAAAAAGAAAAAAGAAAAAAAGAAAATGGGGAGAAACAAGCAAAGCAGCAGCAGGCTGGCTCTCCCATCTTTATTCTTCATAACATGATTCTGGGTGGGAGGAGACTTGGGAAATATTGCAATATTGGAGCTTAAATCTTTGGAACGTCATTGTCTCTGAGTCAGGCTTGGCTTCTACATTGCCCAAACCCTTGGTTTGGAGGTTGCCAGGTGATGACATGTTCTTCCAAGATTATGGTTTCTCTCCTATCTGGACTGGGCAGGGCCAGGCTGTCAGAACAACTCCATCCTTGCTACTCTGTCACTATGCTGTGAATCCTTCTTGAAGCCTTTAACTTCCTCATTTGACTAGGGTCTCTTCCTTTCTTCCTTGCTGGATCCAAGGGGAGGAAAGATAGCATCAGAACTTGCTGTGCTTCAGCCATTGTTTGTGGTGCTATCTCTGTGTAAAGACCCACTTACCTTGAGTGTCTGGCTTCTAGTGTCACCCAGGGAAGTACAAAATTTACTTTTGTTCTAAGTTAAGTCCCTCTGCCATATGTTCTCATGTAGTTCTCTTTTGAAATACTTAAACAAATAATTGTTTATTTAATGCTCATTTGTTGGGGATTCACTATGAGTACAATGAGATCTGGAACCATGTCTGTCTTGCTCACTGCTATGTCCTTATTGACAAGTATAGCAAAATCATTCTAGGCATCTCAAACAGGGACTTTAAGCCAGGCATTGGTTACACAGGGCTTAGAAGCCAAATAGATTGATGAAACAACCACATATTAGTGTCAGCAGGACCCTGCTACCATGGGGGCTGGAAGGACAGAGGAAGAAGCTGGGCAGAAACTTCATTTTGATTACCTTCATTGTGAATTATGTGGTATTTATATGGAAGACGTTTTCTTCACAACTTCATTGTGAATTATGTGGAAGACATTTTCTTCTGCCAGGAGTGCTCAAAATACTAGTAAACATGTAGACCATTTGACATTACCCTGTTTGAAATCCAGCCTAGCTTTCCTGAGTCTCAAATGTTCCTTGACATGACAAAAACACCATTCCCGAGGCAAAGACCCAGACTGTCCCTGGCAGGTTGGCCCTTGGTGAGGGTTTCAGGTCACTCTGGTAGAAGGCTTCCATGTGCTAAGAATTGAGACTTACTGTTGAGAAGGCTGTAATGACACTGAGGCCACTGGGCATCCCCTCACAGTTCAAAAGGCTGAGATTTGGTGGCTTACCTTTACCTTGGCATGAGCTGCCTTGCAGGAACTTCTCTTAGGTACCTCATTTGTTGGAGCAAATCTGGGGAAGCAGAGGCTTTCCTGGCTCCAGAAGGGAGACATTTTGTATTTGGTACCCTCATTTTCTCTTTCACGGATTATTTTATGTTCAATAACAGTTGATTTGAAAAATTAAAAAATGGGAAATCAAAGTAGGGGTGTGTACGTATGTGTGTGTGCGTGTATGAACACACACACAAATACATATGTAGGCATTTTGCAAGTAGGGTAGCAAGAGGTGGAGATAATTCTGGTCACATCAATGAATGCCTGAACTTGAAGTTTAAATACTACTTAATGTAGAAACTCAGAGCTGGAAAAGTCACTTTGGAAATAATTTAGTGTCCCCTTCATTTATAGCTAAGGAAACTAATGCAGCTCTTACTACTTGCAAGATGCCTGGAAGGTTCAGAGGCTTCAGGAATGCAGCAAGTAAGTAGAGCTAGTAGGGTTTCTTGGTAAGATTATATGTTAGTATTCCAACCTTGCTTTCCTTTTCTAAGGTGTAGCCTGAGCCTTAAGAGCAACAACAAAGTGCAAAAAGGCATTTTTCAGTTTTTTATGGAAAATGTATGCCTTTCTTGCTCTCATTCCATCTTTGGTTTTAGAGGTTTTTCCAGACTCTATTAAACATGAGGATAGAAAGCACTGACACCATAGAAAAATTGTCTAGGAAAATGGTGGGGTGAGTAGAAACTCCATCAAATTCCTAATTACAAATTCTATTAAAATTAATTAAAAAATGTTGCTAAAGAATTTTCAGCAGTACAGCAGAAATTAGTCACTGGGGCAACTTAAGGAGAATGTATTGAACTGGAAAAAATCAATGTGAGCTTCCTAAAAATGTTTCAAAAAAGAGCAATGAATGTTCAGAAAACTTTGGCTTAATTAATCCTGAAAGAGAATAACCACCAGGAACCAGATATAGAATTCAGAAAATGGTTGGAGCCATTCTTCAAGGAAGTAGCCACTACAACCTTTCAAAAATAACAGAACAAAGAATGAAAGGATCTTTGAAATAGATATACTGAAGATATTAAGTTGCACAAAGCATGGATGGCACTTAAATCAGAAGAAAAAGACTTGAGCAATATATCCAGAATTTTAGGAAATTAAATTAAGAAATAAAACATTTCAGGAGGGCAGATCTGGAGAACAGAGCTCAGCATTGCAATTTCTGAATAGTTAGACTTCCTGAATGAGCTAAACAAGTAAAAGGCATTAAATCAATAGTTAAAGATATGATAACACATTTTCCAGGACCAAAAAGTGATTAGACTTGAAATAGAGAATAGTTATATGGTATGACAGAATAATTATGAACATTTGAGAAGCAACATTTACAAAATAATTCTTTCACTCATACATATCGTGTTTCTCCAAAAATAAGACCTACTCCCAAAATAAGCCCTAGCAGGATTTCTATGCATTTGTTAAATATAAGCCCTACGCTGATAATAAGACCTAGTGATGGGTGTGGCTATGCAGATATGCTGCATAGCTACACCATGCATTTTGGCATGGAGCAGTAAGGAAGACTAGAATACCTTTTATCTGCCACAGCTCCTTTCTCTGAGCTGTTTGCACGTGCAAGGGTGTGAGTGTGGTAATGGCGGTCTCAGGCATCCTATTGCACACGTGTGAACGGCTAGGGGAAAGGAGTTCATGCATCACTAGTGCCAGCCCCACCAACAAGGTCGGTTCCCCCTGTCAGGTTCCAGAAGAAGAT
>CAUYQV010011109.1:0-17575 GCA_963574575.1 Galagoides demidoff | reverse complement strand
TGTGGTCCCAGCTACTTGGGAGGCTGAGGCAGGAGACTCGCTTGAGCCCAGGAGTTGGAGGTTGCTATGAGCTGTGATGCCATGGCACTCTACCCAGGGGGACAGCTTGAGGCTCCGTCTCAAAAAAAAAAAAAAAGAAATGAACATTCTCGGGCTTTCCTTCAGGCTTAATGAATCAGAAATTCCACAGGCTGGGCCTTGTGTCTCACACCTGCAATCCTAGCACCCTGGGAGATTGAGGCTGGTGGATTGCTTGAGCTCACGAGTTTGAGACCAGACTGAGCAAAAAGTGAGACCCCGATCTCTACTAAAAATTGGAAAACTGAGGCAAGAGGATCGCTTAAGCCCAAGAATTGGAGGTTGCTGTGAGCTATGATGCCATGGTACTCCACTAAGGGTGAAAGAGTGAGACTCTGTCTCAAAAAAAAAAAAAAAAAAAAGAGAGAGAGAGAGAGAACTACTGTTTTAAGGAAATTTCCACTCTTTTCTACTCCCATTTCCAACCAAACACCTGCCTCTGCTTAGTCACGTTGCTGCTAGGGCCAGCTGGTAGGGTGCCAAAGTGAAGGCTTGAACTTAGGGTTGGGTTGGGGGAGGGGGAGACCTGGTGCAGAGCCCTGGTGACAAGCTGCCTCACTCTTACACTGCACAAAACAGCTTTGGGGAGCCCCAGCACAGAGAGAAAGACCGTGGAAAAAGTGAAACAGTGTGACTCACAGAGTCTTGGCCTGACAGGGATGAGATTATTATAGCTGTATTCCTTGCCCACCAGAAAGCACAGAAATCACTGGAAGAGGTGTATGACATCTTTAGAAACTATTAGCACGTAAAGAAAGTCAAGTAATGTGCCAAAAACAAACAAACAAACAAAAACAACAAAAATTCTGGAGGTAAAAAACATTATTTTAAACAAAAAAAATCAGTATATGTATTGAAAGAGAGAATAGTCACTGCTGAGACTTAACTTAGTTGCCTGGAAGAACAAGTGGAAACAACATTTCATAAAGCACAGAGCAAATAATATGAAGAGAAAGAAAAAAAGAGGAAAATATGAGGCTTGAAGAATAGATTCAGTAGTCCTAACATTCAAATACACTAGTTCCAAAAGAGGGAAAGGGAATAGGTGGAGAAGAAATAATTAAAGAATAGAGGAATATTTTGCTGAGCTGAGGAAAGATCTGAACTTGCAGACTGAAAGGGAATAGGGAGTTACAGCAAGACACAAAACTCCTGAATTCCAAGGCTAAAGGAAAACATTTCCAAGTTTCTAGGCAGAAAAAGCAAGTTATCTACAAAAGGAAAATGACTCAGATTGTTATAGTCCTTTTTATCTGCAACACTGGAAGCCAAAAGTAGGAAAACTAAGAGAAAAGAATGCCTACTCAGAAAATCTCATCCTCAGCTGGGGAAACCTTCACCTGTCAGGGCAAAAGAGAAGATATTTCGAGATCTGAAGGATTCAGGGAATATTATCAATCTCATACCTTGCCTTAGGAAAATATTCAAGAAGATCTAGTT
The DNA here is from genome assembly GCA_963574575.1 of Galagoides demidoff. Classification (NCBI taxonomy): domain Eukaryota; kingdom Metazoa; phylum Chordata; class Mammalia; order Primates; family Galagidae; genus Galagoides; species Galagoides demidoff. The sequence continues at coordinate 16,057 of CAUYQV010011109.1, read as the reverse complement.
ACAAAAGAAAGAAAGAAAAAAAAAGATCTAGTTACAGAACAGAGAAATCAAGACAGGAAGGTGAAGAGGAGAAACAAGTAGTGAGGTGGCCAGGTGTGGTAGCTCGTGCCTGTAATCCTAGCACTCTGGGAGGCCGAGGTGGGTGGATTGCCTGAGCTCATGGGTTTGAAACCAGGTTGAGCCAAAGTGAGATTCCCATCTCTAAAAATAGCCGCGCATTGGGGTAGGCGCCTGTAGTCCCAGCTACTTGGGAGGCTGAGGCAGGAGAATTGCTGGAGCCCAAGGGTTTGAGGTTGCTATGAGCTGTGACACCACAGTGCTCTACTCCACTCACTTATGAGAACAAAGTGAGATTCTGTCTAAAAAAAAACAAAAACAAAAGCAAAAAAACAAGACTCGGCACCCATGGCTCAGTGGTTAGGGTGCCGGTTATATACACTGGGGCTGGCGGGTTTGAACCCAGACCAGGCCTGCTGAACAACCATGACAACTACAACAAAAAAATAGCTGGGCGTTGTGGCAGGCGCCTGTAGTCCCAGCTACTTGGGAGGCTGAGGCAAGAAAATTACTTAAACCCAAGAGTTTGAGGTTGTTGTGAGCTGTGACACCACAGCACTCTATGAACAGTGATATAGTGAGACTCTGTTTTAAAAAAAAAAAAAAAGAACAAGTAGTAAGCAAAAAATCTGCCAAAAATATTATATGGTTAAATGTTCACGGAGATTGATAGAATCTTTTTTTTTTTTTTAGAGACAGTCTCACTTTGTCGCCCTAGGTAGAGTGCTGTGGCATTACACGGCTCACAGCTCACAGCAACCTCCAACTCCTAGGCTTAGGTTGCTGTGAGCTAGGATGCTGTGGCACTCTACTGAGGGTGACAAAGTGAGACTTTGTCTCAATTTTTAAAAAATAGAAAGAAATATGTGTTTTATTATTGTTTCTGGGAAGGAAAAATAATTATCAAGGTATGGATAAGTATAGAATTTCTTTATTCCCTGCCCCTAGGAATTCAAAGTCTTTTAATAATATGAATGCTTATCTATCATTTCCTCTTCTTATTATTGTTTTTTTATTGGAGACAGGTCTCACTTTGTCACCCTTATTAGAGTGCTGTGGCATCATAGCTCACAGCAACTTCAAACTCTTGGCCTGAAGAAATTCTCTTGCCTCAGCCTTCCAAGAAGCTGGGACTACAGGTGCCCACCACAATGCCTGGCTATTTTTTTTGTTGCAGTTGTTGTTGTTGTTTTAGCTGGTCTGGGCTGGATTTGAACCGCCAGCCTCAGTGTATATGGCCTGTGCCCTAACCACTGAGCTATGGGTACTGCCCTATTCATGTGTTATTTTTGAATGTAAGTTGTATCACAGAACCAATGCAGTGTGCAGAGTCAAAATATCAATGAAGGGTTTGGAAAGAATGTGACTAATGAAAGCACAGTACACTGCTGCTCTGAGAAGTTCCATTCTGGTGATTTTTATTGCTGAAAATGAACCATGTGGACGACCTGAGACCAAGGTGGATAATGATGAGCTGAAAGCTGTAGTGGAAGCAAATATATCTCAACCTATGCATGAATTTGTTGCATGAGATTGTTGCACGAATAGGTGCCACAGAGGAACAGTCTGCACTGAATTTTTTTTTTTTTGAGACGGAGCCTCAAGCTATCCCCCTGGGTAGAGTGCCATGGCATCACAGCTCATAGCAACCTCCAACTCCTGGGTTCATGCGAGTCTCCTGCCTCCGCCTCCCAAGTAGCTGGGACCACAGGCACCCGCCGCAAGGCCCGGCCATTTTTTGGTTGCAGCCATCATTGTTGTTTGGCAGGCCAGGGCTGGGGATTCGAACCCGCCACCTTAGGTGTTATGTGGCTGGCACCTTAGCTGCTTGAGCCAATTGAGCCACAGGTGCCGAGCCTGAAATGTTTTTAAGAGGGGAGGCCACAGCTCGCTCCAGCATGTAGCCCCTAACTTTACTTCTGGCAAGCTTATATGGTCTTAACAATACTAAGTTCTGCATTTACACATTCTAATAATAAAACTAATTGGCAGCCAATGGTTTATATGATAAGAGTACAAAGAAACCATATAGAACAACCACAAAAACTTATTCAGCCATTTGTCTGAGAAAACAGGTGCAACCTTTAACCGAAATGCACATTAACTTATCTTGTTTCTCGGCTCTCAAGGTCCCTTCCAGAACATTCCAGAAACAGCCAGACTCTGCTTTCAGGGTCTGCCTCCTGCATGATTAGCTTTCTAATCAAGTTAGAGGATTTTTTTTTCTGAGACGGAGCCTCAAGCTATCCCCTTGGGTAGAGTGCCATGGCATTACAGCTCATAGCAACCTCCAACTCCTGGGCTCAAGTGAGTCTCCTGCCTCCACCTCCCAAGTAGCTGGGACCACAGGCGCCTGCCACAATGCCCAGCCATTTTTTTGGTTGCAGCCATTATTGTTGTTTGGCGGGCCCGGGCTGGGGATTCAAACCCGCCACCTTAGGTGTACGTGGCTGGCGCCTTAGCCGATTGAGCCATAGGCGCTGAGCCAAGTTAGAGGATCTTAAAGGAACATCCCTTCATGTAGACTCTGAAAAAGCTTCTTCAAACAAGTCAATGGCGCTCGAAGTTACATGGAGGTTACATGAATTAGCAAGGTTTGGTGTTACTATTCCAACAATATTGGACCATTTGAAACAAATCGGCAAGGAAAAGAAGCTGGATAGATGGGTTCTACATGAACTAAATGAGCATCAAAAGAGAAATCATCTTGAAACTTGGCTTTCTTATCTGGCACAACATAAAGGCCAAGCTTTCTATACTATATTGTTACATGTGATGAAAAATGGATTCTTGGCTCAGTGCCTGTGGCTCAAGTGGTTAAGGCCTAAGGTAACAGGTTCGAATCCAGCCCAGGCCCACCAAACAATGATTGCTGCAACCAAAAAATAGCCAGGCGTTGTGGCGGGCGCCTGTGGTCCCAGCTACTTGGGAGGCAGAGGCAAGAGACTCGCTTGAGCCCAGGAGTTGGAGGTTGCTATGAGCTGTGATGCCATGGCACTCTACCCAGGGGGATAGCTTGAGGCTCTGTCTCAAAAAAAAAAAAAATTATTTATTTTGTTATCCCTAATGTTTCTGAATTAGACAACATGGTTTCCTTTGTGACCAGCTAAGGACAATCATTTTCTGTAAATATTGGATAGATAGAGGAAAAAAATGTATCTCATCTTTCTGAGTTGTATAAATTTCTATACCTAATTATTAAATCAACTTTCTTATCATGGTATTTCATTCTTCTATATCCTTGCTTATTTTTATCTACTAGATCTATCCAATTCTCAGATAAATATATTCAAACCTTCCACCATAATTATATTCTGATCAGGCATTCCTTGCATTTCAATTCTTATCCATTTAATTATTTGGTGCACATACATTTGTGATGGTTAACACTTGTATATAAATTATGCTTTTGTTGTATACTTTCCCTGTAAACTTTTACTATAAACTCCAGCTTTCCTTTGGTTTGTATTTGTTTGGTATCACTTCAGCAACCCATTATTTTCAATCTTTTTCTATCCCTTACCTTTAAATATGTATCAATTATATTTAACTGGCTTTGGTATTTAGCACCTAACAGGACGAGCTCTGTGTTTGGTGGTATAATTTAATCCATTCACATGAAACAAGAGTGGTTTCATTTCACATTGTTTTGGTAAGACACTGACGAGGAAAACTCGACTCCTGGCAGGGGCCACTGTCTGAGGAGTCGGCGTGGTTTTCTCCAGGACCTCCAGCTTCCCCCCGCATCCCAGGTCCCAGCGACGTCCATGCAGGTGAATTGGCACATCTGTAATCACAGCTCAGTGATTAGTAGTAAATCCAGAGCTGGGCGACTATCACTACCATCCGGCTGTAGAGTATTTCCATCACTGCAGAAAGATCCTTCACCCCTCTTTGCAGTTACCGCTCCCTGTCCCCAACCCCAGGGACTGGCAACTACCATTTCTGTCTGGACAGATTTGCCTTTTCTGGGCATTTCACATAAATGGACTCACACAGTCTCTGGCCTTTTGTGTCTGGCTTCTTTCACTCAGCATAACGTTTTCAAAGTTCATTCACGTTGCAGACTGCGTCCGTACTTCATTCTTTTACACTGACAATAGTATTTTTGTACGGATACGGCATGATTCATTTATATGTTCTTCAGCAGACGGACTTTGGGACTGTTCCTGCTTTGGGTTATTATGGATGCTGCTGCTGTGAGTATTCCCATACCGGTCTCTGTGCGAATATGTTTTTGTTTCTATTGGGCAGATATCTAGTAATAGAATTACTGACTCATATGGCAAATTAATGTTTGACTTGTTAAGAAACTGCCAGACTATAGATAATTGAGTATATTTTGATTGGCACAAACTATTTTTTAAAAAATCCAAACCAGTGATCAGGGATAACGTTATTTGGGAGTAAGGAAGGTGGGGTATAAAGTTAGAAAGCGATGGTTTCATGGTTAAAGTGGTTCCCCTGTAAGCAAGATTGAGGAGCAGGGCTGGGGGCGGAGCCTTTGTAAGGTCCTCTCTGCAACTTCATTGTCAAACCCATGGGCATGTAGTATTTTGATATGAAATTTTTTTTTAAGTAAAAGATAAAGTGAGTGTTCATAGACCAGGAGGGTTGTGGGGACCATCCAGGAGCAAGATGATGGAGTGGGGCATTTGGCTGGAGATAAAGGAAAGGGGACAAGTTCCAGCAAAATTTAGAGAAAACATTTGAAAAAACAGTACCCACCCTGCCACTTGTGTTAGAATCACATAGTCATTGTAATTGCTCATGGTTAATAGGTAACATTGACACCGAAAAACCTCTCTGCGCTGTTTTCTAATGGCCTGGGCTAATTAGGATTCTCAGAATGAGACCTGTCGTCTGTCTGGTGTTGGTGTCTATCTTATGGACTGATGGACTTCTCAATAGACTTCCCTTTAAAAAGCAAAAACAAAATGCAATTATCCTTTGGCATATTTTCAGCCCGAGCAATGCATATTCAAGTGAAAGCGGCTTAAACCTGGGGTTTATTTTCTTCACATACCAAGAAGTGTAGGGCCAGCAGCTTCCAGGGTCGGTTTAGTGACTCCATGGAGTCAGGACCCTGGGCCCACTTCACATGTTCCCTCCGCCTGTCCCAAAGGGTCTGAGAGCAGTTGTAGCAGCTCCAGGCTCTACTCAGTAACACCCAGAAGCAAAAGGAAAGGGGTGAGGGCTTCTCAGACGTGAGGGCTTCTCAGATGTCTGCCACGCTTTCATCCCCCCCCCCCTCCCCGTCGAAGTCCCCAGGAGACTTCCCTCTGTGCCTCACTGGCTAGGATGGGCCACACACCCACGCCTGCACACCAGGGAGGCTGGGAGGGCAGGTAGCAACATTGTCTGCCTGGAATGGGAGGTGGATTCCACCAACCCGGGGGGAGATTGACTTGTGGGTAAATGAGTTTATCAGTGGGGCTGCCGTGACAAAACGCCAGACTGATGACCTTAAGCATCAGAAGTTTATTCTCTCATAGTTCCAGAGGCTGAAAGTCCAGGATCAAGGTGCTGGCAGGTCCCACGGCTTCTCTCCTTCCTTTGGCAAAAATGCTGCCTCACTGTGCGCTCACGTGGCCTTTTCTCCGCGTGCCTACTCCTGGTGTCGCTCCCTCTTCTTATAAGGTCACCAACTCTATTGGACTAGAACCCCACCCTTACAGCCTCATTTAATTCTAATTATCTCCTTATAGACCCTATCTCCAAGTACAGTCTCCTTGGGCTTAGGGCTTCAACCTATGAATTCGGGGGACACAATTCAGTCCACAACAGCAGATAACCAGTACTGTCTGCTCTAATCACTGAATTCTACAGTGATTTGGGCAATTTTTTTCGGAATTATTTAGTCTTTGTACACACACCACGCCCTTGTGCTTTTCTTTATTCTCAGTTTATAACGATAGAGATCTTGGTACAATGGATTTTCTGGAGCGCCAAGGGCAGGCGGGGCCTCCGGCTTTCACCATCAGTGCTGTGAACTCTCCCCACTGTCTTCCGTATCCCAGAAAACACTCTCTGCCTAGCACTTAATATTGCTTACAAGGGTCTTGACTTTTAAGCAATGCGACATTCAGTGTGTATTTAAATGCCATCCATTACCATCAAACGGTGACATTTACTTCATTTGTAATTCAGAAAAAGAAAACACATATCCAAATACTGCAAAGAGACGTTCAAATCAAAGATAATGGACCCAAACAATCGCCATCCCTTCTATTTCCAGTTTGGAGAAGAGAGCTAATAAAAGATTAAAGAGAAGACCCAGGAGCCACAGGAACAAGTTTGAGCAATCACTTGTCACTTGAGGTTAGCACAGAAGTTATTTTAACAAGATATTACTTGCAGAATTTCTACCATAAATCTTTTATTAAGTCCAAGAATCTCAGTCGAGACATTTCCCATGCAGGATTGTCAGAAATAATGTTCCTTCATAGCTTCCTTTAAAACCTGAGGATAAGAGATGCTAAGTGCTGAACCCGCTGACCTTCACATAAACCTAATATTATTATTGATTTTCCTCTGCTCAAAGAAGTAAAATATATTTTTTGGAAGCCACCTTTAACAAGCCTGGACAAAGCCGATGAGTATTTATTCCGCAGTCCTGTTTGCTTGGAGCAGCAGCCCTCAGGTGGGTGTAATAAGGCCGGACAGATTTTCATGGCTCTGTATCACCCTGGGCATGAGAAGGACAGCAGAGGCAGCCTAGGTAATGGGTAAAAAGGACTGTAGAATCCCAGCCTCTCAGGAACGTTCTCAGTCTGTGCTGACCTTCCTAATGAGGCGGGATTTCTATTCTGAGATTTCAGGGGGAAAGTGCTCACTCCCCTTTGTAGCCCCGCTCTGGCCTCCTGTCTGGCATCCTCTCCTAGTGGTATCTAATAAGCTGTTCTGTCCATTGCAAGTGTCCAGATTCCCCTTTTTTTTCCATGTGGATGTCTAATTGCTCCAGAAAAGACTATCTTTCTGCCATTGTATTGCCTTGCTCCTTTGTCAAAGATGGGCTGACAATATTCCCATGGTCTATTTCTGGGCTCCATTCTGTTCCATCCATCTATTTGTCTGTTCCCCTACCAGTACCACACTGCCTTGATCACCATGGCTTTCTATTAAGTCTTGAAGTCGGGCAGCTTCAGCCCTCCAATTTTGTCCTCCTTCAATATCGTGTTGGCTGTTCTGAGTCTTTAGCCTCTCCAAGTAAACGTCATCATCTGTTTGTCGACATCCACAAAACAGCTTGCTAAGACTTGATGTCCACTGCAAGTGAAAATATTTCTCTGCCTCAGTTATTCCCTCCCCCCTTTACCTGCATCCTTTCCTATTACAAACAAAAAAAAAAAAAAGAAGAAGAAGAAGAAGAAAGGAAGAAATGTGCTTTTGAAGAAAGTGCTGGCAGGAAGTTTTATCACCTGGGTTGGGTACATGAAAGTTCCCGTGGAGGCTGTGTCCTCAGAGGCCATTGTGTGGCTGTCAGCTTCACTCAGAGAAAAACTGGGCTCAGTGTTTATTATTGGTCAACTGCCAAGGTCATCTTATACATTAAGATTACTCTCCTGGAATTTAAGACTAATTAAAACAGAAATCCATCAGTGTAGACAATAGGTATGCTTGCAATGGAGCAGAAACAAGCACTTTTAGGAAATCACATGTGTAATACAAACAGGATAAATTTACCCTCCAGGCTTTTGGTTATTAAAAAAATACTGCTAAATAGGTTGTTGATGTTCTGGCTCATGCCGGTTTTTAGGTCTTCCTAAACCCTATAAATGTTATAATTAAAATATACAGTATATTAAACAAGGCAATTATAGGCGGGGAAAGGATTTTTAAAAATAAGCTAACAGAGATTGAGCAGGTTATAGAATGTTTATGTCATGCCACATACAGTGACTTTAAAATATTTAAAATTTTGGCAGTGCAGGTATTTACTTTGGGGGAACTAAAGCCCAGTAAAAACAAAATTTATTATCAGCTATAAAATTTACTGAATTCGACTTGCCAATTCGAAAAGCAGATATATGGTTCTTTTAGGTTTCCATAATTCCTGAGGCTCAAAATTAATGGATAGTTTGAGCTTTGTTCTGTTATGTTTTAATTCCTAAAATACAAAATCTTTTGCACTTGCATTGATACTGAACACAGTTTCTCCTGCAGCGATGGTGGGGGAAAGACTGGAACAGTCTCTATGGAAGACAGCTTGGCGATGTCAGTCAAAGGCGTAAGCGCACGGAACCCTTGACTTAGCAGTTTGGTCTATGCTAATTTATCCTGCAGATTTTCTCGCACACATGCACAAAGATGCACGGACAATGGTATTTGCTGAGACGCTATTTACAATGGCAAACAGTTGGAAGCAAACTCAGTGTCCATCTACAGGGAACTGGCTAAAGAACGCATGGTATACCCATACCACGGAATATTGGGCAACCTTTTATTAAAAAAAGTGAAAAGTCTCCACATGTACAGATGGAACTATGTTCAAGATGTTCTATCAAGTTTAACAGAGTAAGTTATTGAAAGGGCACTTTGAGTGCTACCATTCACGAAAAAAATACATACATACGAACTTAGACTATCTCTGAAAAAGTCTAAAGAAATTGGTAATAGCTGTTGACTACAGGGAGCGGATCCTCCCTCTTAATAAACATTTGACTTTCTATAATGTGCCCATAGTCATCTGGCTGAGATATAATTTATTTTAATTAATTTTGTAATAAATTTAATAATCTAAAAACGAAACTTAAAAGTTAAAAAAACGAGAAAGATATAATTACCATTCATATTCCCAACACCCAGAATTAACTACTATTAACATTTTGCAATATCTGCTCCCAGTTTTTTGCCTATGTTTAGTATATTTGACAATTATACAAGCCATATGAAGCCACAGTCCCTTTAAAGATAAGAACTTCCAGATAAAGCTAAATTCTCTGGACCTTCAATTCTTCCAGATGTCCTTCCGCCTCCCCAAAAAAGACTTTCCCACAGGCTGTCTTATCTCTGCATCTTAGGCAATACATTACAGACCTGTCTACAGAAAGCTTTTGGTGCCTTTAAAAATTTACATAAAATGATGTGATGGAATAGTCCTCATCTCCAACTTCATTTTTAATTACAAGTGCTTTTTTGAGACTTATCCATTTACTACGGACAGGTCTTGTTCATGGTTCTCTTTTTCAGGATGAACAATTCCCATCACTCGTTTCTCCCTAGACCTCAAGAGGCATCTGCTTCTCGTCACCAGCCCGAGCTCCTTTCGTGCTTTCCTTCAGCACACACGTGCTCCTGGGGGCAGGTGGTCGTGGTCTCTGAGAGCCTGGGCAGGGGGTAGTATTAGTCCTACCGTGTAGGTTCAGAGAATGAGCCTCCAAGAAGTTTAAGTAACTTGTGCACAGTTGCATGGCTAATACGGGGGAGACCGTGTCTGGTCCTTTCCACAACACTGCACAGCAGAGGCGTTGATTCGCATTCTGAAGAATCAGAGGTGCAGAGAGGTTAGGAAGCTCCCCTCCAGCCACACAGCCAGCATTCCTGGAGTTCTCACGGCCCCAATCTCATATAGACTCAACACAGGGCTTGTGCTGACAAGATCAGACCACTTGTCCGGGGGGTCTGTCAGGGACGCAGGACAGACCAGTGCCCTGTCCTGACACTTCCTGCCTTTGTGTCCCTTCCCAGCACAGCTCCCTGACCCCTGGGTCCCTTGTCTTGTCCTTTGACTTCTTTCCTTTCTGTGTCTCTGTCCACGTGGCTTATTCCCTTTGCCTTGAATTTCACTTCCTTTCTACCTGTCAGTTTGGCTTCCAAACATCTTTTTTTCTGAATGACATTTTGGAGGCTGAGCAATCCAGAGCCTTTGTCTGCCTGTCATGTCTACCTAGGCAGGACCCTCTTTCTGCCATTCCACGGACAGCCTACAGAACCTATGTGATTCCAGGGCTGGCCTTATCACCTCCTACCCATCTCAGGCCCAGAAGCGGCACACCCCAACCAAGCACATTAGAGGACCCTATACCCTAACCATGCTGGGTAGCTCCCAGGTAGACACTTGGTCCAAATCAGGCTAAGTGGAGTCTCTCCCAGACTTTTTCTCTCTTTGGGATAACAAGCTACAAGAATAATGTTAGCAGGGCTACGAGTCACTATTCTTCACAGGGAAAGAACGTGCTTGGAATAAACTGGAAGCAAACAAGACGAGAGATGACAAGAGTGACAGAAATCTGAGAACATTATTCGAATCCTCAGAACCAGCCATCCCTGCTCACCCCGCAGGAATTCCCAGTTACACATGGGAAGATGTTCCCTGTTTAAAAGTTGTGTTTTATGATATAGAGTCTTAATAGTTCCTACCTTAATGTATAAAATAGATATTTTATAAATTCAATTTTTATAATACAACTTTATAAAACCAAAATAACAAAGCTTTATAGTAATCACATAAAAATGAAAAGCAGGAGTTATAAGTACAACTTGCAATATCAGCATCAGTAATCAATTCATTTCTGTGTTTTTGGTTTTTCAATAGCAAGAGACTTTTAATGTAAGCAGGTGAGCAGTTCCAAAGGGTAGCACTTTTGAGAAGCATCCACAAATACCTCCAGATATCCTCCTAGCTAACCGATTTCAAGAGGGTCAAAGCGAAGCAGGTCAGTTTTTTGTCTGATTTGGCCATCACAAGCAAAATACGATTATTTCCTGAACCAAAGCAAAATAGCTCATCAGAGCTGAATGTTCAATTTTCAGGAATTTGGCAGGTCAGTTCTTAAACTATCGTAGCTTGAAACCTGCCATGGTGAGCCTCTTTACACCACAGAAATAGGCAAACATCAGACAGAAAACCGGATCAGGAGTTTTCCCTAGAGAGTTGGTTGCTAAATGTTCCATAGCATAAAACTGTCTCCTGCTCTTTTTCCACATTTATCGCAACGTTATATACATGTAATAAAGTGTGCAATTCTTAAGTGTTCTTTTGATAGGTATTTACGCATGTATGCACTCAAATAACTACCACCGTAATCATTCTGATCAAGAAATAGGATGTTTACAACAACCCAGAACACTCCCCAGTCACACTGTCTCTCTCGCACACACAATTACCACCATGCTGACTTCCTTCTTATGGATTAGTTTCTCCTGTTTCTAAACATCTCCTAGACTGACACGTGGTGCCTTCTCTTTTGTGTCTGGCTTTTTTCATTCTTCCCTGTGTCTATGATTCATCTGGGACACTGACCATAGCACTAGTTTATTTGTGGCTGTTCCACTGCACGAATATTCCCTGGTGCATCGATCTATTCTATGCTTGATGGATGTATTAAGTTGCTTCCAGTTTTAGATAAAACCAGAGTGCACATATTTGGACATTCGTCTGGGGGCTATCAGCACTTCTGTCTCTCCTGCATATACCTAGGAGAGCCTAACTGCTGTTTCATAGGGGCTACACTTGCTCAGCTAGAGTCAACACCACTCAACAGTTCACCACAGGGATTATTCAAGGAGACCCTCCCTCCAGTGATGCCCGAGAGCTCTCCTGGCCCCCAGACCCCATCACCACTGACTTTCAACAGTCTTCTTTCAGCCATCAGGGGAGTGTGCAGTGGTGTCTTATTATTGCATCCCCTGGTGAGTAATGACACTGAGTGTCTCTTCATACATTCATTTGCCACATGCGTATCCTTTTTTCATGAAGTGCCCACTCAAGTATTTTGCCTGTTTTTATTGGGTTGTCTTTTCCTGCTGGCCTGTTACACACTGTCGGCCACCAGTCCTTTGTCAGATGTATACGTTGCCAATATCCTCTCTCGTCTTTGGTTTTCCGTTTCAATCCCTTAATATTGTATTTTGATGAGCAGAAGTTCTTAATTTTAATGAAGTGAAATTTGGCACACTTTTCTTCTGGGGATGGCGTTGATGAGCGTATGTAGCTTGTTTAAGCTATCTTTGCCTGACCTATGATTATGAAGACATTCTCTTCTGTTTTTCTTTAGGTGACATATGGTTTTATTGTTCCAACTGCCTCCATGTTTTATAAAATATAAGTCAGACAATAAACACTTAAAGTTCACAAGTTCTAAAACCATCATAAGACAGCATATTAAGTTTGTATTATGGGAATAGGCACCAGGCAGATGCACTTGAACTCACCTTGCCACTAACTGGGTATACCTCGGGTTCTATGATTACATATATGTTCCTGAATTGGGAAAAAGGACGGTGTAGGGCCACCGTCTTCCTCATAGCATGCATTTATTGGAAGTTCACAACATGCACATGGCTGACCCTGGAAGTGTTATTCTAAGGTCAGGCCAGGAGACTGAGCTGGTAGCCTCAGCTGGTTAGAATTGATCTATCCCACATTTGAATGGGCATATGCTTTAAAAAAAAATTATGGGCCTAAAACATCTGCCACAAAAATAGCCTAAAGATAAAATTTAAGACAAGCCTTTGGTGATTCTGGCATGAATATCACACCCCGATATTTGAGTTCTATTAGAAATGTGCTGCTGTCTGGCGTCCATCCCTAGACGCTCCCCCAAAACCCCTCAACCAGCCTGGAAACCCTATCGGTGGGAAGGCAGATGACTCCACTCCCATGACCGGTGGACATCGTGCCTGGCTTCAAATCACAAAGAGGTCTGTCCTCCTTCGTTGCAGTGATCTAGAGAAATTTAGAATGTTCTATAAAACGTGCAGCAGCGATCAATACCGACCCACGGCAGCATTCTCAACAAGCCTTTAAATATTTATGTCACTGCTTTGCTTTAGTTACTCACGGAATTATGTTGTATGTGATCCCCACGCATTCAACAAAACGTTGATTAAATATCCACTACTCTGTTGAGTGTTCCGAGCTAGGAAATTACATTCTCCGAGTTAGCAAACAGGTAGCAAGCTAACCAGCAGCAGGCAGGACAGGGAGACGGGACGCTGGAGGGGAACTGATGTGCTTATCACACACACCTGTGCCAGGGAGCACAGCACAGCCGGTGCAGAGGGAGTCAAAGGAAGCAGCACCGTGTGCTGTGTGGTTTACTGCATCTACGAGAAGGGCATTGCCCTCATGGGGAAACACGTTTGGGAGAGTTTGCATAACTTGTGCAAGATCACACCCAGCTTCTGTGAGAGCGGAGGGAGGAGGGAGGTACCGGGATTTGAACCTAAATCTCTTTCACTCCTGAGTCTTCCCCCTCTGAATCCACGCTGGCTGCTGTCTGGCAGCAGGGAGCGGTGTCATGGGAAAGCTTGTTTTAGGTCAGGTGTCTCCGGGTGGATTGATGTGGATTTAAGGCTGAACACATCTGAGGAGCTTTGCTTTGTTTGCAGGGATCCATAGATTTCTCACTTGCTGACTTGTACAGTCAGGGCTAGTGTTTTTGCTGATAAATGCATGTGGACAGGCTTTTTAATTTTCTTTTCATTCCTGGAGATATTATTTAGTACATTTCTTTGATGGTTGCCGATGCACAAATCGGTTTTAATATCAATAATGTACCATTTGGAAAACATTCAATTTCTGGGCCTGCCAAAAAAAAGTCCCTCCATGTCAGGATTTATTGAATTCAATCCTAGGAGGCTGAGGGAGAGTGGAGTTCCTTAAGCAGAAGAGTAAACAGATGGTCTTTGGAAAGTGCTCGCGTTCTTAAGCACTGAATTAGTTTTGGACAGAATGGAGCCGCATATGCCAGCGCTGTTGGCCAGCGGAGCAGTAGCAGGGAGACATCAAAACGATGGTGACATTCTTCAAACCTTTGGGCTTAATTTGGGCCTCGGTGATCTGGTAGGAACGGTTACAAATTGCCAGGTGCCCTTTGGTTGGGTAATTTAGGGTAAGAGGCGTGATTGGCAGATAGTAGGGAAACCCAAGTGGGGCACAGAAAAATTTAAAGCATCTCATGTCCAACAGCCCCCAGGACCCCTCCCCTGAGACAGGAGTAAATAAAGCTGTGACTGACACCTTTGGGCCTTATCCTGCAAAACAGTGACCCCCTACTGTGATGTGAAAATATCCCCCAAAGTTCATGTGTTGGAGACGGTCCCCAGCGAAACAGTGTTGGGAGGTGGGGCCTGATGAGAGTGTTTAGGTCACAATGGGGTATATATCTTACGGTGGACTGGCAGGATCATATGCCAGTTCTATGCTTAACCTTTTGAGCAACTCCCCAGATCCTCTTTTAAACCCTAATCTGGCCGCCTGGTCCCTGCAGGTAGAAGCAGTGTGCCTCCATGCTCCTGGCAGCTGTCCACACTTACTTCACACCCACAAGTCCAGAGTTGGCCTGGCACCCCCTGCCCCTGCCTTGCTGGTGGCCCCGTTGCTGCAGAGCCCCCATCCCTCCAGGTTCCCAGGCTAAACCCCCTGCCAGGGTTTCATGCCGCTCCACTTTCCTGGTCATTCCAGGTTTTTCTCCTACAACACTCTCCCGGCCCCAGCTCTCGAGACAAGGCAAGGTGTGTCGTATCCACTCCCTTCTTCCTTCATTCGTTCACTCGTGTACTCAATCCCTACCCGTCAAGGCTGCACCTGGGCTGAGAGCTACAGCACACAGTCATAAGGAACCCTCAGAGCTTGAATACAACAGTGACTAAACACCCACAAACCCACAGGTGACACAGGTCAGCCTCTAGAACCACAGAGGCTGAGATGATCCAATAACCCGTACGACAGAGGGAGCATTTGAGCAGCACCTTAAAGGTCAGACTTTAACTAGAGGCAAGAGGAGGGCCAGGGAGGGACGGAGAGGAGGGTGTGAGCCCCACGCTTCCCAGCAGCAGTGTGTGCTCCATTACAGGGTCCTCTGACGCAGGAGGTGCACGTCAGGGTCAGAGAATGGGGAGACTGGAGGAGAGGTGGAGAGCAGGGGGCAGCCAGGGAAGGTGTTGGGAGGGAAGATGACATCGCCACAGCAATGTTCCCGGAGTGTGATTAGCAGTGGTGTGGAGCACCCGTGTGGGACCAAGTTAGCTGGGGGAGCCACTTAGTAGGCCAGTACATCCCATCAAGCGTTACATGAAAAAGGGTGCTGAATTTTTTTTTAAGTCTGAAACAATACGGCCAAGTGTTAACACTGAACACAGCAGGTGAGCGGCCCCAGAGGACTCACCGCTTTCTCCTATACTTTTCTGAGCACTTAAAATACATCACTGGGATAATGTTTTTTCTTTTTTTGAGACAGTTTCACTATGTCGCTCTTCATAGAGTGCTGTGACATCACAGCTCACAGCAACCTCAAACTCTTGGGCTTAAGTGATTCTCTTGCCTCAGCCTCCCAACTAGCTGGGACTACAGGTGCCCTCCACAACACCTGGCTATTTTTTGTTGCAACTAGTTGTCATCATTGTTGTTTAGCAGGCCTGGGCCGGGTTCAAATCCCGAGCCCTTGGTATATGTGGCTGGCTCTGTAACTACTGCACAACAGACGCTAAGCCCGGGATAATTTATTAAAGAAACCAAAATATAACTCCAAGAAAGAGTGCTTATGTAAGTCTGGGACACACTGGTGTGAACAAAGGTAAGTCAAGGTCTTTACAGCAGGCCTGTCAGAACCCCTGGTGTGCAGACGTGTGCTACAAATTTCCAAAAGATGAATGCTGGAGCTGGAAGCAAGGTCCTCTCACTCCCTCAACCACAGAAACCTGCACCCAGGTCCTAACACACATTGCTCAGATGTGTACTACGAGGGCTGGCTGGGAAATATGATTGCATTCCTGCCAGTGAGAACACTGGGCCCACTGCATCAGTCTTTTGGAAAGATGTGGGTAAAGAAAGGTCATGGATGAGAAGTCACAGAAAGGAAGCCAACTCAGGGCTTCACACATAGCCCTGAAACCATATCCAGAAACATCGAGATTTTTTTTTTTTTTTTGAGACGGAGCCTCAAGCTATCCCCCTGGGTAGAGTGCCATGGCATCACAGCTCATAGCAACCTCCAACTCCTGGGCTCAAGCGAGTCTTCTGCCTCCGCCTCCCAAGTAGCTGGGACCACAGGCA
>CAUYQV010011108.1:0-16925 GCA_963574575.1 Galagoides demidoff | reverse complement strand
AACATAGCCATCATGTCTTTCTCATAATTGTTGTGTTAAGACATTTATATTCAACCTTTAGACAAATTCACATGTACCCTAATAGGATAAATCATAGGCGTGATCCCCACAATATCATTCTCTTCACCCATCCTCCCCCCTCCCCTCCCCTTTCCCCGTAGTCTAGGGCTCCATTTGGATTGTAGCTTTCTTAAGATAGCTAACAATTAGTTTCATAATAGTGTTGAGTATAATGTACTCAGTCTTACTATGAAACCAATTTATAGCTTTCTTATGAAAGCTATAACCCAATTATAGCCCAAAAGGAAGGGGAAAGGGGAGAGGGAGGGGAAGGGAGGGGAGAGAATGGGTGGAGGGAGAGTAATTGGTGGGACCACACCTACCGGGCATCTTAACAAGGGTACATGTGAAATTTACTAGGTGTAGAATATAAATAAATGTCTTAAACGATAACTAAGAAAATGCCGTGAAGGCTATTTGACCAATTTGATGAAAGCATTTTCAAATTGTATGTAAAACCAGCACATTGTACCCCATGATTACATTAATGTACACAGTTATGATTTAGTAAATAATAAAAAAAGAAGCACTTAGAAATGCAAGTCTGTATTTTTGGTGTCAATAATTGGAAGCAAAATTAGAGCCTATCATTTAATTGTGGTTGAAAGCATGCACTGCAAACCAGCTGGGACACGAATACCTTACCAACTGACAAGCATTCAGCTTTACATCCAGCAAGATCATCTAGTTTGATGTCAGTGTATAGGAA
This sequence comes from Galagoides demidoff, assembly GCA_963574575.1. NCBI lineage: Eukaryota > Metazoa > Chordata > Mammalia > Primates > Galagidae > Galagoides > Galagoides demidoff. The sequence continues at coordinate 16,156 of CAUYQV010011108.1, read as the reverse complement.
AGGATGCTTTATCCTCAAGGAATACGGAATGAAGAGCCTCTAAATAGAAGCTAATATTTATTGAACTTTTGTGTTGCGTTTCCTAAATTCTTAACTGTATTACTCCACTTAAATCTTTCAATAACATGTGATACGTTACTGAGACTTTGATAAATACATTTAATAACAGAGATTGTGTAAGTGATATATTCTATCTTAAAAAGCTGAATTATTGACATCAAAAATGCAGACTTGCATTTTTAAGTGCTTTTTTTTAATTATTAGTTTCATAGTAGGGTTGAGTACATTGGATACTTTTTCTTCCATTCTTGAGATACTTTGCTAAGAAGAATATGTTCCAGCTCCATCCATGTAAACATGAAGGAGGTAAAGTCTCCATCTTTCCTTATGGCTGCATAATCTTCCATGGGGTACATATACCACAATTTATTGATCCATTTGTGGGTTTATGGGCCCTTGAGCTTCTTCTATGACAGAGGGAGGGGAGGGGAGGGGGGAGGATGGGTGGAGGGAGGGTGATTGGTGGGATCACGCCTATGGTTCATCCTATACATGTGAATCTTTCTAAATGTAGAATATAAATGTCTTAACACAATAACTAAGAAAATGACATGAAGGCTATGTTAACCAGTTGGATGAAAGTATTTCAAACTGTATATAGAAACAACACTCTGTACCCCATGATAGTATTAATATACACAGCTATGATTTAATAATAAAAAAAAGAATGGAGAAGAAAGAATCCAATGTACTCAGTTCTAATATAAAGGCAGTAGATGATCTAATACACACCCTCATAAAGGAAAAACTCAAATCAGTCCAAGGTAGGGGCCAGGGGAGTGAGGGAGCAGAGAGAGGAGGAGGGAGGGGGTTGGGGGTTACAGCGTATGGCACACCTCTTGGGGGCAGGGCACAATTATAAGAGGGACTACACCTAACAAATGCAGTCAGTGTAATCTAATTCTTTATACTATGAATCCCAAACAATTAAAAAAAATTTATCATCACTTTTTTAATCCTCTAATTGAGGTCTATGTATTTTATATTATAGATATTGGCCATTTAAAGCTTCCAGCAGAAAGGGAAATAATATGTCTGTGGTTTTGTTTTGGGTGTGTGTATGTGTGCACCAGCTTATTTCTAACCAGCAGACAAAATATAGAAAAATTTTAGAAAAGTACACTTATAAAATCCAGTTCATAACCTTCCTGGTTTTATATTTTCCCCAAACCTAATAGACCACTAGCTGAACTGATGGAGAGATGTGAGCAAAGTGTGAGGAGAGAGGGACTTGAATTCTCTCACTGAAGAATAAACTAATGAGGAATTTCAACACATCAGCAAAAAGAGATGAAAGCAGAAAAAACATCTGAAAATAGATATAATACAAAGACCAGATCTGAGATCCTGGATTCTACTCCTGGATTGAGTATTATCTTACAGTGTAGACATTGACATAGCTCTGCTTTCTGTCAAATGAGACTAATAATAAGATAAGATAAATAGGACTTATTAATATAATAAGATTAATAATACATTTGTCCTACCTAGTTTACAGAAGTAATGAAGGTTAAATGTGGCATCTGATATAAAAACTCTTTAGGGAAAGTAAAAGTCACCATTTTTTAAACTTACATTTTAGTTGATAAAGCATTCCAAAGCACTGCCTCATTATGGCTTTGTAAAACACATATGTATTAGGGAAAAGTAAGGAAAGGAATCCCTGATTTAAACAGCACCACCAAGATAAAAATACTGCCTATGAATAATTAACTGATTCTCATTTCTTTACATGACATGGCCTGCGCTATAGAGGGAATGTTTCTAATACACAGTCAGAGTCTACAACGTGCCCAGTGTGTACGAATGTTATGCGTGTAACTCTCGTGACCATGTGATAAGGTAAGTGCTATGACGAATATATTAGATGAGTAAGTTGTAGAGCTAGAATGTGAGCCTAGTGCTCTCTGACTACAAAGTTAACCATGTTCTTAGTACATCTTGATTTATGATTTGATTTTTTCCTTGTAATAATAGAATTTCAGCTTCGTCAGGTCCACTAATTTTCTTCAGATACCAAAGAAACAATCTTTTTCCTCTAAGATCATCACTGAACATCAGTTTCAATGTCTTTTTGTCACTGAAATCTTTCCAAAGAAAATGAGCCAAGAAAAACTTCATTCTTATTTTTACATAAGAAAACTCAGAATCAGAAGAATTCAACCATGTCTCTCAATATTTTAATACAGCCCCTGTGGTGGTTTACTTGTTAGGTGTGGTATTTCTTTAAATGGTAAGTTCATCTCAGATGTGGCAGGCCTGCCTGATGCCTCTCTGAGTCATTACGGAAGGATAATTTTTTCTCCTATTGTTATCTTGTACTGATGCTAAAATATCTTTAACATTATAAATATAATTTCCTTGATATAGGGTTAAATTCTGATGTTCCTTATAAAAAACAAATGCCTGCTTCCACAAAGTATGCTTGTTTACTACATGGTGTAGGGAAGGCATCCTCTCAGGATGAAGTTCTTATAACCGAGTGTCCCAGAACCCCCCAACTTCGTGGGTCCATGGTTCACCTCTCACTGAATCATCGACGACCAGAGTGGGTGAGAACCTCAAAAGATGACAGGCTAGAAATGAAATTTGCTACCACTTTTCAAAATGCAAGAAGGAACCAAGAAGTGACACAAACTTCTGTTAGGAAGCTGGGATTTCTCAGCTCGGTGCCTGTGGCTCAATCGGCTAAGGCACCAGCCACGTACACCTAAGGTGGCGGGTTTGAATTCCCAGCCCGGGCGCCAAACAACAATGATGGCTGCAACCAAAAAATGGCCAGGTGTTGTGGGGGGCGCCTGTGGTCCCAGCTACTTGGGAGGCAGAGGCAGAAGACTCGCTTGAGCCCAGGAGTTGGAGGTTGCTATGAGGTGTGATGCCATGGCACTCTACCCAGGGGGATAGCTTGAGGCTCTGTCTCAAAAAAAAAAAAAAAGAAAGAAAGCTGGGATTTCTCAAAAAGATGGGAGATTATTTAGCCTTAACTGTTGGGTGGAGAATTTGTATAATGGCCTGGGGAAGCAAAGGGAAACAAGTGACTAAACAGCCCTCTCTGGGAAGGACCCAGGAGTGGGACCATGGCTCATGGTCCAAATTCATAAAGAAGAATTTAGTAAAGTTTACAGTTGAAAAAGCATACCACAAGCCCTGCCTAAATGTTTGAGATGGGATTTTCTTTTTTGCAAAGTTTTGCCAAAGGGGCTTAAAAAAAAAAAAAGATGCTTTTGTTTGCAAATTAAAACAGAGCTGTAATACATCTCAAAGCATGATTTTTTTACCTTTCCTTCAAGTCTTTTTTTTATTAAATCGTAGCTGTGTACATTAATATTGTCATGGGGTAAAATGTGCTATTTTTATATACAATTTGAAATATTTTCATCAAACTGGTTAACATAGCCTTCATATCATTTTCTTAGTTATTGTGTTAAGACATTTAAATTCTACATTTAGAAAGATTCACATGTACCCTTATAAGATGAATCAGAGGCATGATCCCACCAATCACCCTCCCTCCACTTGTCCTCCCCTCATTCAAGTCTTGATCAAAAGCATTAGGAATAATTCTCTTCTCAATAAGCTTTTTTGTTTGCTCTATGAAGTATAATACAAAGTCTCAATTTTTAGAATTGAAGCTGCTCAAGAAGTCATTGGCATTCAACAAAAAAGTCCCCTTTGCTAAAGTATATATTCGTAGATTCAAAAATACAGTGCAAGCTAACCCAAATATATACCAAAAAGTTAAAAGCAACTCTCAGCTAAAATATTTTAAATTCATTCATCATTAATAGTTTATAAAGAACAACAGTTTTCAAAACTGTAAGATAGTACACTTCAAGTCATTTTCCTATTGGATGAGATGGGGACATTTGTCAGAATATATTTTGGAAATGAAAGTACCAACTCTTCCAAGATCATTAGAATATTTGTCATTAAAATACACAGAAGTGGAGGCAGAGTACAGCAGCAGAATTATCCCAACATTTATTATCAAGTTCCAGAATGCTGGTCTATTTACAACACTGACCAACCTTTGGCTCAGAAGAAATCACTATCTTTCCTATGTTTCCATTTCCATGCCCCCAAAAGCAAATTTTTTTCTGCCCTTGTTTGGTCACAGACATTTTACATAGCCCAACTAAATCGATAAGTAAGCTTGCTGTACAGATGATTTCAGTATAAGAAATAGGTTCGAGTTGAGAAAGGATATTCTTTGATAGTATTCCTCAAAAATTCCAGGATAGTGTATTTCATTCTGCATTATTATCAGGCAGAATAATTATTGACAAAGAATCACACTTCTGTATCGAGAGCCTTGCACCTGCAAACGCAATGAATAGAACCTCACTGCCTGCAGGTGCAAAAACCAAGGGCACTGGATACCAGGCGTATTTGGTGATGCCACGAACATTAATCAACTTATTTATCTGAAGAAAGTAATACCAAAAACAGACATCTGAAGTACAGTTTGGGGGAAATAAAACAACCTTCACTATTTATACACAGTCGTATAGTCAGTACGCAGACTGTTGCTTATTGAGCAGATGCTTCTGCTGTGAGGGAACAGGGAAAATGCACAGCTGGGAATCTTAGAATTTCTTTCTTTTAAACATATTTAGTGAGAAATTGAACTAGTGACAGTGAGATGAGATCATTATCTTAATGACTACTAGAAAAAGCAAAAGATAGGAGCACTTAAAGTGAAAATTCTTTTTTTTTTTTTTTGCAGTTTTTGGTCAGGGTTGGGTTTAAACCCACTACCTCCAGCATATGGGGCCAGCGCCTTACTCCTTTGAGCCACAGGTGCCACCCTAAAGTGAAAATTCTTATCAAACTATTATCAATTCCCTAAAAGATTAAAAATGAAAGCCAGGCTATGTTAACCAGTTTGATGAAAATATTTCAAATTGCATATAAAACCAGCACATTGTACTCCATAATTGATGTACACAGCTATGATTTAATTTAAAAAAAAAAAGAAAAGAGAAACTAAAGCCACAGATGATCATAAAATAATAGCTAACATTTACTTAACTCTTTCTCGGTGACAAAGAAACAAAACCTTTATATGTAGTATCTCTTCTGCTCATGGCCACAACTCTATTAGGTTGGTATTGTTAATTTTTTGTTTCACAATGTAGATGCTTTTCTTAATCCTAGAGAGCTTGGTTTAGGACAAAGAACAGGGGTAGGATTTTACTCTAATCCATCTGACTACAGGTTCATGATCTGAGTACTATATGTCATCTGTCATTCATTCTCTGAAACAATTGTATCTCTGGTTAACCTCAAGATGATCATAAACTGATACAGAAGGTTGACATTTTCCATCAAATTATGGAAATAGAAAAACGTGTTTCAATTCTTGGTTGTTTAAGTAACCCAAGAGTTGAATGCAAGTATCACAGTACACACAGAATAGCATATTCGGGTACTAAGAATGCAAAAGAAAAAAAACTCTACCATTTGCCCATATGAGTGAATGTCTTCTTGAGAAATAAATATATAAAAACCTGAAACTGGAACAGCTGGGAAGTAAGGGCAGTGTGGATTCGCGCTGGAAATGAGGAGAGCAGAGAGCAGCAGACATGAACCCCTGAAGCAAGACAGATGAACGCCTCCACCCGTGGGTTCTGAGTGCTTGGTTAATCTCTCCTGGCACATGCAGTTGGGCTGGAATGGAAAATTAAATGAGGCAAGTGACCTCAAACGTTCCTAGCTTTCACAAATCATCAGGAAGTGAAGACATACACTAGCCAGTAGATAATTGTCTGAAGCACCCACATATGGCTACCAGGCTGGTGGCTGCTTCCGCTTCTCCTAGCATACAAGTCATCTGCTGAGTGAGAATGGAAACTTGGATTCTACTGACTGCAGATCTATAATCTGCCTGCTTCCCGATCTTCAAAAAGATCACTGATAGCCTTTTGTTCGTCCCTTAACCGCATACTTAGTATGGGCCATGTTTTAATTAAGCACGTAGATTCGTCACACAGTAACGTCAGCTTTCCATTTTTACGTGGCTGTAGTACAGTGCCCATCTACTGTGACAAGGTACCAACAGGTGCACGCAATGCCATTTGCATTGACTGGGTAGAGTGCCCTTTCTTTACTCAGTGTGATGATTGAGTGTTCATTAAAATACTTTAGAGTCATCCAGTTCAACACTGGTGACTTCAGAGGGTAAAAAGGAAAAAAAAGTATATTTACCCTCCTCAAAAATAATTTCTATTTTTTAAATCTGTTTTTATAACTTATCCAAAAAAAATTATGTTTTCTTCTTCTGTGATGTTTATAACTTTGCATACATTCTGACTTTAAAAGCAGGCTCTTTCCCAGGGCAAATAAAGAAAAGAAAAATAATGTTAATGTCTAAAATTCAGTCTTGGGATCAAAATATCAAAATTCCATGTCAAATATCCTGATTCTTTTTTTGTTGTGGGGGTTCTTTGTTGTTGGCGGTGGTGGCCGTGGTGGTTTTGTTTTTGTTTTTTCTGTTTTTACTGAAACTACAGGTCATTTGCAGCAAAACTCCTTGAATTACATATCTGGAGGAAGTTCATCATGTTCAAATCTGTACATATATTGCACTGAATTTTAGGGTAGCATAGAAGGAATGTGTCATTTCTTCTATGATTTGTCTTTATTATATAATGGCAATGATAATTAGCATTATGATAACTACTATTTTTCTTTGAGATATTATCTCACTATGTCACCGTTGGTAGAGTGTCATGGCATCACAGCTCACAGCAACCTCAAACTCGGGCTTAAGCGATTCTCTTGCCTCAGCCCCCTGAGTAGCTGGGACTATAGGCACCAGCCACAATCCCTGGCTTTTTTTTTTTTTTTTCTGTTGCAGTTGTCATTGTTGTTTAGCTGGCCCAGCTGGGTCAACTCCACCAGCCTCAGTGCATGTGGCTGGTACCAAAACCACTGTGCTACAGGTGCCGAGCTGATAACTACTATTAACTATCTCCTACAGATGGAATCCTTAACACATAGTGTTTTTATTCGTCATCCGAATCCAATGCATACGATTATCTTCATTTCACAAATGAAGAGAGAATTATTCACAGCCACTAAAAGATTCTTAAGCTGAGAAACGGCAGGGGAGGGCCAAGATTCGAACCCAAACATAAGGAACTCCTCGTCCCTGCTTTTCACACTCCTGCAGATCTACTGGAGTGTGATATATAACACAATGGGAAAGAAATAATAAATATGATAATTTTGTAGTGCTAATGCAATAGAATCTCATGGTAATATTCAAATACTACCCTCTAGGATTAGCAATGACATTTTACATTTTTCTAATCAGAGTTGGGATAGTTGTCAGAAAAAGACTGAAATTGCCAGTTTGCCTACGTAGATGAATAGCAGCCACGTTACTATTGCTTTGGCGTCATTTGTATCCCTTGAGTTTATTTTGTTTGCCACATATGTTCTCCGAGTGCCGTATCATTCAAGTGCAAAATAAAGACAGACTGGTGTAGCTCATTCATTAATTTTCACAGCAGTTGGCTCTCTGCTGGCATTTAAAATTAACTTTAAGGAAAAGTTCAAAAAATTTAGCTCTATTTCAAATCACATATAGCGCTATGATTTTGTAGAAATGCTGGAAACTGATTAAATTGTATTAGTGGAAGGTAATCACCCAGCAAAAAAGAGAAATATTAAATATTACATATCCTAGCTGATTTCAAAGGCCTTGCCTTGTAGTATTTAAATGTTATATGATATCAAAGATGACACTCCAGTTAACACCTCATGATACCAAAAAATCAGAACAAAAATGTTGAGTAAATGGTGTCTCATATTGCAGTATAATTCCTTAAACTGGTCTCGTTAATAAAAAGCATACATTACAAATGTATTTGAAAAGAAGTCTTGGAAAATTTGAAAGCTGTGTTGAAATAACCATCTTTAAAAAATAAGGAAAAGAAAGAACGGTTCTGCTCCATGACTAGGTAAGCAGAGCATAGTGGATAAAGTCTAGGGCAAGAAAGTAAACGTGTGGTGAAAATGCCTTATTTGTGAACAAACCTATAAAATGTCTTTAATGTTTTTCGGTTATACTCTTAGTCAAATGACTGGAGGTCCTTTTACCTTGTAGAGGATAAATCAAAATTTACTTCTTTTTCTTCCAACAAATTCAAATCCATGGAAAACACAACTTGATTTATTTGACAGAACGTATAGATACCAAAATAACTGTGAACTTCATTTTTGCTTCCACTCCTATAAAAACTTTTAAAATAATTTAAAAATTATTTTGCTGACACATTCCACCGGTTTCACCTTTCTAAGTCCCAGCTTGTACAAATTCTTTTTTTTTTTTAATTTTTTTTTTTCAGATTTTGGCTGGGGTTGGGTTTGAACCCTCACCTCTGGCATATGGGGCCAGCACCCCACTCCTTTGAGCCACAGGCACTGCCCAGCTTATACAAATTCTTACAACTTTCACACTGGTGACAAATTGTTGATTATTCTCCACAAAAACTTTATGCTATCTCTAGGCCATGTACAACGTTTCTACCCACTGCTGAATTTCAGTTTTATATTTTATGTTTTATACAAGTGGGGCTTCAGTAAGTTTCTCTGAATGTGTTGTAGACAGGGGAGTCAGAAATCAAAATTTTGTGTGATTCTGCATAAACATTGAGTATCAATAAACATTTAGTGAAAGACCATAGACTGTATATTGGTAGTTCTTGGACTCAAATGCTCACAAAGATAAAATGTTAATGGTTTTAAAATACAGCAACAGTTTTCATATTCAAACTCTATGTACAAACATCCAGGGAAATAAAGTGTGGAGACAGTTATCTGGACAATTCAAAGGCAGATTTCTGCTACAATATAAAGGTTTCTAAGGGCTTTCAAAAAAGTTAAATATATTTATTATACTAAGCATGTTAAGAAGTTTAATTGCCAATTCATTGGCTGAAGTTTCTTCTTAAAATCCTGCAGTCAAACTCTAGGATTGATTTCTGAGCCCTGTCTGCTTCAGGGGAACTGAGAATATCAAGGCCAATGACCACTGCTCATCCCTGTACACCTCATCCCTGATTCTTTCATCTGTGTAAAGAATTAAGGAATTTAACTCAATGGCTCTGGATTCCCCAGGCACCTGCCTCAAGGGTGATCTTCAGCCTCATTTTCTCAGTGTGTATTTGGTGAATCATACAAATGAAGATCAATTTTTTTTTTTTTTGGTCATCTTGGCTTAGTTTTGGTTCCCAGATGTTTGCTAACATTTTGCTGTGAAAGTGTTTTAAATGCAATTAACATTATAAGGGTGAATAAAGCAGATTACTTTTTATAATACATAATGTGGTGGGCCTCATCCAATCAGTTGAAGAGCATAAGAGAAAAGACTGAGGTCCCTCAAATATAAGGAAATGCTGCCTTGGGATGACCTTAAGCCTTAACCTGCAATGTTGACTCTCCTGGATCTCTACCCTCCCAACCTCCACTGCAGATTTTACATTTGCCTGTCCCTACCATCATGTGAGCCAATTTCTTAAAAACCATGCTCCCTTGTCTCTCTCTTTCTGTATACATCTCTCTCCACATACACACAAAGAGAGGAAGACAAATCAAATGAGAGGTGAATGTAGACAGATGGACGATGAATTAAATTGGTAGGCATAGATATAAATAGATATAGATTAGATAGAAATATATATGGATATGTACATATATAAATAGATTGGATGGTGAGACAATATAGAGAGCAGATATAAATATAAGCAGATAGATACTTGTTTTATCTTTTTTAAAGGACATCAACCAGTATCCAATCATTGCTCCTCTACACTAGCCCAGATTACATACTTCACCTTGTATCAGGCATCCCTACAGCACTGACGGGTTCAGATCGTCTATACTAACAGCTAACTGGAGCCTTTCAGCCTTCATTAACTCTACCGTCCTCAAACACTCACGATCCAAAGGATCCTTGACTGTGCAGGTTGCAGATCCCTTATCCAAAATATTTGGGATGAGAATAATTTAGGACTTGGGATTTTCAATATTTGGGGATATTTTCATGTACATAATGAGATATATTGGGAATTGGACCCAAGTAAATAGGAAATTCATTTATATTTCATATACACCTTTTTCACATATCCTAGGGGTAATTTTATGCAAAAGTTTTAATAATTTTGTATGTGAAATAACATTTTGACTATATTGTGACCTCAATTTGTCACATGAGGTCAGATGTGGAATTTCTCACATGTAACATTTTTTTTCATGCTCAAAAAACTGTGGATTTTGATGCAGTTCTGTTTTCTGATATTTGGATTGGGGAAACTCAACCTGTACTGAGTCTTTACTTCCCTGGCTGCTGTGGTCAAAATGTAGTTCATATACTATAGCTCTGCCCACTGGCCCAGAGGAGATTTTCTGTCACTGTGCCCTCCCTCTTTCAAGCTCAAAAACCTCCACAAAGATAATTTCAAGACTGCAGACTAAGAAACTTACAGGTGGAACCCACAAGCATGTACATTAAAAACAGTGATCTGGGCAACACTTTTTTGGAACAGAGGTGCTATGGCACATGTGTTAATTAGACAGAGTTATATAAACATAGTGACATAGTGTATAAGTAGTCCTAAGCACATAAATATGAGCAACTGAGTTTTGTTTTGTTTCTGAGATAGAGTATTACTCTGTCACACAGGCTAGAATCTACTACCTCAATTATATCTCTCTATAGCCTCAAATTTGGGGGGCTCAGGGGATCCTCTTGCCTCAGCCTCCCAAGTTGTTAGCATTATAGGTGTGCAACACTAGACTCAGCTATATTTTTTGCTAATTAAAAAAAGATATTTATAGGACTAGGGTCTTTCTATATTGCCCAAGCTAGTCTCAAACTTCTGGCCTCAGGTAATCCTCCTGCCTTAGCCAACTTAGTCGCTAGGGTTATAGGGGTGAGCCACCACATCAAGCAGCCTATTTTTTTTTTAATAAGCAAAATTCAAAACTGCTATAGAGGAGAAAGTTTTATACATGATACTGACTAAACTCAAGCATTCTCATCTTTGGCTTTTAATACATTTGAAACACAAACACAAAATTTTAAAGCAAGATTCTACAAGTGTAATTTAAAAAAATTCAATCCATAAAAAATAATTTAATTTCAATATTGCTTTCAAGTAACAATTTTCATCTTTAGAGATGCTGTAAGGTAAAAGATACTTTATTAAGTTTATATTCTCTAAAAACTGGAAGCTAACGATGAGAAAAGGTGGCTATTTATGCTCACTTTTATTTATTTGCTCATATTTTGAGTTCCTTTTTATGTGAAAGGAAGCAGAAATTAGTGAATAGACCAGAAAGCTGATAGAACTACGGAAATGGGTGATGATACTAGCCAGGTAGGCCAGGCTTTCAAAAACTTCTTATGACCAGACCTCGCCTGCCACACTGTTAATGTAAATCTCTGTGGGGACAGGCTGAGAACAGATTTAAAGTTTTAGAAAGCTCTTTGAGTATTTCCAAGTGCAGTTTTCATACTGTGTATCCCTCATTCTTGGAAGTTTAGAGTATATGCAGGAAAGTGATCTCCCCTGAGGAAGAGAGGTGGGACAGCCATGACCCAGCACCTGGTGAGTGAAGGTAGAATCTCACCATCGCAGTGTGTGAAGGAGAGGTCTGCCCAGTGAAGTACTTCAGGGGACATCGAGGATGCCCTTCCATAGGGGTGTGTTTCTGAGGAAAAACATTAGAACCCAGATCTGGATCAGGCAAGAACAGGCATTCACAAGCGAACGGAAAGCTGTGATGTTAGAACCGCCTGGCCAGTGAGGCAAGTTGGGTTCTGGAGAGCCCTGGAGGGAACTAAATGGCTGCCTCTCACACTGACATTTCAGAGACACCAAAGCCTGCCTGGAATGAAGCCATGTTCGCATCAAGGCCGAGAATGAACTCAGAACATTCACAGCTGTCTGCCTGCTTCTGAATAGGAAGCAACGACATTATTAGCAGTTTCTGTATCAGGGCAAGAGCAAGTGGGTGCGTGGATAGCCTTCCCGGCTGGATCTCTTCAACAGTGTGTAGGTGATATATTGAAATTCTGTTTAAGATAATAACGTGATGGTAACTGAAGTGTGAAAAGAAGGTCAACTTATTCCACACACAGTTGAAGCATCAGCAGTTAGACCTTGAATTATGTAGGCAAAGGAGTCAAAAAGCTGTGCATTTTTAAATATGAACTTTCCCACCCACCAGTGGAGAGGTTTGCAATCCCCTGCCCCGATTCAGCTCCTTTTCTAAGCTTTCTGGCTTGATGTTAGAATGTAACTCTTCTGGAGATACTCCAACTGGATGAAAAATCTGAGTTCACCGTGTCTCTCAGGACGCGGCTCTGAGAGTTTACAGACCCTCAGTTGTTAGAAGGTAGCCCATCACAACAAGTGTCTGTGCTTGGAATGATGGCCAAAGTCTAGAAAACTCTCAGGGAGGACTTTTTTTTTATTTTTATTTTTTTTATTAAATCATAGCTATATATATTAATGCATTTATGGGGTACAATGTGCTGATTTTATGTACAATTTAGATTACTTACATCTAACTGGTTAACACAGTCTTCACCTTACTTTCTTAGTTATTAAGACATTTATACTCTACACTTAATAGATTTGACAGGTACCATGTAATATACAAGGGTATATTACCATAGATGTGGTACCACCATTTACCCTCCCTCCATCCAATCTCCCTGTTCTCCTCCCAGCCCCTTCTTCTTCCCTCCTTCATCGTGGGCTATAGTTGTGTTTTATCTTTCATATGGAAGTGTGGTTATATACTGGTTTCATAATAGTACTGAATACATTGGATACTTTTTCTTCCATTCTTGAGATACTTTACTAAGAAAAGTATGTTCCAGCTCCATCCAGGTAAACATAAAAGAGGTAAAGTCTCTATCTTTTTTAAGGCTGCATAATATTCCATGGTATACATATAGCACAATTTATAAAGGTTCATTCCAAGACAGCAGCCACTCCAGTGGCAGCCTTGTATCCCAGCAGCAGCCACACATCATCCAACCCCCCTGTGGACACCTCTCAGAAGAGTGTTGGCAATCCCAGGGTCTAGGTGAGATGCACACAAACTGGAAAGCCTGGGGACTAGTTATGGGACATACAGGAAGGAAGTGTAGTCATGAATCAAATAAGAATCACATCTACAAAGATGATTTTAAAATCAGTAAAGACATGTTGATGTTATCTGTTAAATATACAGGGGGAAAAAAAGAAGAGAAAGAGTTTAAAAGAATTTACTCCCTTTCTGTGATTTTGTAGTTTTATTCCTTTTGGGACTGATGCTAGGAATAAAATGAATTTATGTTTATAGATATCAATTACAGGTCACTGCTCTTGGGTGAAATTTTTCAGTGAATAAGTATTCTCAGTAGAACAAGTATTTATATCTTGTAAAAGTCATTATATTATTATTTCAAAAGAGCAATTATAGTAAGTCAGCACCTATGTGTTGTGCTTCAGGAAATTGTCACAATAAAGAAATTTAAGTGACTCAGATATTCAGGGACTCCAAAACTGATCGAAGATCATTATCATGGAAAAGGACATAGTGAGTACCAAAGACTGATATCAAGACACACAGGTAATGTAAAAACAGTGTGTTTCTATGCAATGAAACACATATACATGTATACATTTATATCCATTTTACATAATCAATTTAGCAGCACATGTATAAATGGTCTCACTCTAATATTTAAAAATTTGAATTATTTGACATTAATCTTTCCAATCACATTTTAATGCAACATGATTTTTCTGGGACTGTATTATTTGTCAACATCTAATATTGATGTAATGTTGATACTAGCTTCAGAAGAATGCAAATACTAAAGAGAAAAAGATCCTGTCTGCAAGGAATTTGTAATCTAATGTGGGAATAATTGAATTTCAGGTTAGGAATAGAAGCTCCAAGTTACAAAAGGCATCATTAAAGATGATTAGAAACCTGCCTGAATGTCAGCACCAATAGTGGAGGGCAAGTTTCTGAGCTGACATGAAGAAAAAAGGGAATGATTATATCAGTTTTCAGCATTGAATTTACAAAATGTAAAGACATAATGGAGGGGAAATAAACACTAATGAGGAAAGGAAAGTAGAATAATAAACCCTAGGGTATTAATAACTGCATTTTATACACTCAGTGTGTTTTTCTTCTTTATGTTCCCTGTCTTTTAAAAATATGGAACTTTACCATCAAAGATCTTGCTTTGTTACAAAAATCAGTTGTCAAACATGATTTTTAATCACGAGCAGAGGACAAATTGATTCCCAAGTGCATCTACGGGCCTTATCCAAATTTCATGAGATTTAGTTTCTAATGCAGTGTTTTGAGTATTTAGTGCTGCCTTCAACAAAACAGCAATGTTGAATGCTAAAACTTCATTACTGGCAAGTGAAGTTTTCAACACACTGATGTATAATATTTTTCCTTGTCATTGATTTTAATGTCTCCTTAAGTTACATTCCAAATATTCAAATGCATTTAATTTCACCTGGAAGGTATTTATTAAATACTGAATATCTTTGCTAAGTTTGAACCATGACTGGAGAAATAGAGATAAAATTTTCATTAGTCTGTCTTTAAGGCATTTATAGTCAACTAGAGAAGAAAAACATGCAAATAAATAACATTCTGATGAATGGCAGATGTTTCTGTGGGTTCTCTAATAACACAGAGAAAGAACGTCTAACACAATATACTAGCTGGCACATATATTTTAGATCTGGTATTCCTGCATGGAAATGTTACTAACAACAAATAAGAAGAAAAGTTACCTCATATAGCAAAGAAAACATAAATAGAAGTTTTGAATTTTCAATGCTAGAATGTAGAGTTTGGGGACAGAGGCAGCATGCTGTGCTAGGGTCACATAGGATCAGAAGGCACACTGAGGGCCTGAATAGGTTTGGTAAATGTGATTTTGATTTGACAGCACATCTCACAGCAGTTCTGCAGCAGAATGTAGTAACCTAGCCGTAGGCACAGAGAAGAAATATGTGCGAAGGAAATAACGATAAATTGGTATATGCTAATTACTTGGTTAGCTGATCAACTATCCAGTTGGAAAGAAAACTCATAAATCCCACTGCATGTTAGCGATCTCATGAGGTGGGAGCAGTGAGATCCAGGGCATTTTGTGCTTTGTCTTTTTAATAATATTTTTCTTCTGTGACTGTCGGCCCCTCTATATGAGGATAAAAAAGAGGATATGTTATTTGAATTACGGATGATAATATAAAGATCTCTGGCTGAATCTAGAAAAATTCCATTTCTGTCCAATTTCTGGATACAGCGATGTAGGTCACTTATAGAGTTCATCCTGCAATTGTCTTGATATATTTTGGCATGGCTCCCCTGAATACAGGGGTCTTTTACTATTTTCATTTTTTTATGGCAGCATAGGTGGTCAATAGTACTTTATAAGGACCTTCTTAAAGAGGTAACAGCACGTTTCTTCATCTAAAACTCTGATGTACATACAATCTTATGGTCAAATGGGATGATAAGAGCTGTCAGTTGGTAGAGGCCATGCCTTTTCTCCTGCTGATGACATAGTTAACATCTCTGTGTAGCTAGTCATGATACCAAATTGTTCACTTACATCCCAATAGTATTCAGTCAGTCCAGGAACAGGAGGTTTATAGGTGTCAGTAAGCATAGAACGACAGAACAGTGTCTAAAATGGCCTAAACCATTGGAGCATTCCAGGATTTTATAAGGGTCAAGGTAATTTAAGGCAACTGTCTTGACAGACTTTTCTTAAAGTCCTTTTTATTTCTAGATTTTTACTTTCCTCTTTCTCTAAGGACTGGGAATAATGTGGGGTACGAAATTTTAATGAGTACCCCAGAGCCTTTGAAAATAAGTGGTTTAGCATGAGTGCTTTGGTCTAAGTCAATCTATAAAGGGATACCCAAATGTGGAAGTATCTCAGTTTATTCACCACTGCTGAAGTGTCAGATGCCTTGTTGGAAAACATTTGGTCTAGTCACTAATCATGTACACAATAACCAGAGGAAAAGACCTAAATTTGGAGTTC
>CAUYQV010011106.1:0-27097 GCA_963574575.1 Galagoides demidoff | reverse complement strand
TTTCTGAGTTAGTTTACTTCTGTGGTGGAGGATTGCACTGGTTGTTATGGAGGATAGGTCTAAGAATATCTGGGAGAGCTGGTTTAGTTATGGCAAATTTCTTCAACATATGAATGTCATTAAAGTATTTAATTTCTACATCATAAATGAAACTCAGTTTAGCTGGATACAGGATCCTGGGTTGAAAGTTATTTTTGTTTTAGGAGATTAAATGTCTATGACCACCCTCTTCTGGCCTGAAAGGTTTTGGCAGAGAGATATGCAGTCATTCTAATATTCTTCCCCTTGTAGGTTATGGTTTTCTTAGGTCTCACTGCTTTCAAGATTTTCTCTTTCATGTTAACTTTAGTGAAGTTAATTATTATGTGTCTGGGGGATGTCTTATTCAGGTTGAGTCATGCTGGGGTTCTGAAGCTGTCTGCTATCTGAATTTCAGGATCTCTTGGTGTATCTGGAAAGTTCTCTTTCATAATTACATAATGAAGAGCCTCCGTGTTTTGTGAAGCAACTTCGTCGCCTTCACGTTTTCCTATAAGGCAAATACTAGTTTTCTTCAAATTATTCCAGAGCTCTCTGAGAGAATGATCCATTTTTGCTTTCCATTTCTGATCCTCTTTGGACGCTTGGGCACATTCAGAAACTTTGTCTTCTATGTCTGAGATCCTTTTTTCTGCCTCCTGCATTCTGTTACCAAGGACTTCTACTGCATTTTTCAGGTCTTTGAGGGCTGCAATCTCTGGCCTTAATGTTTCAAAATCTTTGGTGGTTTTGTCTTTGAATTCGTTGAATTCTTGAGAGTGAACTTTTGGAATGCTCTTTGAATTTCTAGTTCTATCTTTGCCTCTATTCTATTAATCTTATTTGCAATCCGAATTCTGAATTCAATTTTTGACATCTCAGCCATCTGTTTATAAAGAGGATCTTCGGTTTGGTCTGCCTCATCCTTTTTTGGGGGAGTTGACCTACTCTGGTTATTCATATTGCCAGCCACATCCTTTCTTGTGGGGGTTGATCTACTCTGGTTATTCATATTACCAGAGCTTTCCTGCTGATTGCACCCCATGATTACCCCATTTGGCTTTTCCCCTTAAGTTTTCTCAAGGACCCGTTTGGTGTTATGGCCTGAGAGACTGGGGACCTGCTTGGTGTTGTGGGGGCTAAGTGGCTCTGTCTTATTTTCAGCTGGTCTCTGTCCTACCCTAGGATCAGTTACTGTTAGTTGAAATCTCTGCTGTGGAGAAATACCAGCAATTAAGTCACCCTGCCCCCCACAAACAACAACTGGGCAAGGCAAATCAAACCTTCCCTCAACCATACACCCAAGGTGCCACTTTGGATAGTCTTTGGGTGATTTGACTGATTCAAGGAGTCCAAATCAGTTGTCCCAGTCAGCACCAGTCTCAGCACCAGGTGGGATAATTCAAAGTCTCTGGCAGCTAGATATGAGGGGTCTCTTGCAGCTCAGATATAACTTGCTCCAGTGCTCTGTGAGGGCAGAGGGACCGACCCAGCAAATCAATTAGTCTGGGAAGGTTGGTACCTCCTTCCCCACCTTGTACCCAGTCACTGGTAATCCCACAGGGCTGTGACAGTTCACTCACTCCAGCAAGCAACTGCTCCCGGGGTTTATGACTGCCAGAGTCACCCAGAAATCTGAGTCTGGCAGGGGGAGATGAGGCCTGACAACCTTATTATAGGCTGTGGTAGTTTGCTCAATCCCAGCCCCGTGCCTAGTTGATGTTGCTCCAGCTCAATTCCTCTGCAGGTCAGATGCTGCTAGAGCTGATAAAAAACTCAGCCCTGAGCAGCCAGCAATTAGAGTTTATACTCAGGTGTCAATTCCAGCCTTTGCCTGCCCACTGCCTTTGTCTCAGCTATATTCCCCTGAGGTGTAGGTGCTATTATGGCCAGTTAAGCAGTCCCTGTAAGTCTGTGAGCTGCGCATATTCTAGTCCCCATGCTCCACCCAGGTCACTACTCACAGAATTTCCCAAATCCTCTCCTCTAGTGGCTATCACGGGAGAAAAATTCCCCAAACCTCTGCTTGCCCAGAGAGACAGTGTGTGTCTGTCCGGAATGGCCTCAGAGATGCAAGCCCCTCCCGGTGCTGCAGCTGCCACTCTCATGATACTGCTACTCCTGTATAGCTCCCCCTCAGCTGACCCACCTCTCCTCGCTCCCATGCCACAGAGTCAGCACAGACCAGCACCAGCCCTTTCCCCCTCCACTCCTCTCAAGGAAATGCCCAAGAATCTGGACTCCATGGGCGACAAACCTCCAGACCTCAGGGTGAGAGTGGAGGGGGATTCCTTGGAGTTTAGAGTTGCAGGTAGGGAATGTATATAGTTTTATACAGTTTAACAGTTTTATGCCTGGCATGCCAGCAGGGGTAGGAGGTCCAGTTTTTAGGGGGTCTCTCCCACTGGAGGATATTTGATCTCTGCTTGCTTGTTTGTATGGAGTAAACTGCATGCCCTTGTGGGGGAGGGGACTCCCATCTGCTTGGTGGTGGATTTTGTACCTTATGATAGTATTTTTGGGGTCGCAGCTCACCTTAGCAAGGTTGAAGTGTATTCTTCAATCTTCTCTCTTGGTTCCGCTCCAAACCATTTGCTCCCTTGCTAAACTTCTGTCCTTTAAGTCTCCTTCTGGACCGGAGCCTCTGCAAAAAGCTGGCTGCAGTCCGCCATCTTCTCACCATCCCCTCCCTTCAGATTTCTTAGTGTTTGCTTTATAGATATAGGTATTTATCTAAATTTCTGATAAACTTCTTTTGGCAGAGAAATGACCCACTGCAAGAGAATCTTGCAGAGTTTGACAAAGTTTCTCAAAGTGTGGTCTACAGTAAAGATGTTAAATACACAGAGAGAAGGATATTTTCCCCTTCTGTATTTACTGTATGTGTAGCAGATACCCCAAACTGGCCATTGCCCTATTTTCTGCTAATCCTGATATTGCTTCATAGTCCCTCTCTCTATTCTTGTTCTGTCAGTCATTGCCAATGATGAGAGATGGCACATGTTAGAAACATAGTCACAATTTTGGATGAATTAACCCAGGGATCTTGTCTGACAAAATATTTAACAAATTCTGGCTCTAAAGTAGAAAAGTCTGGGAGAAAGTGTTTGTACATTACCTGGTTTATCTGTGCTCCATTCCTACAATCAATCATCAATCAATTAATCTCTCTCTCCCCCTCTTTCTCATTCCCTCTCTTCTCTTACCCTGTTTTATTAATTTTACTTACTATGTGCCTGAAATTAAAGCATATGTTTATTCACTTGATTTTTTATTTGCCATTATAATTGAATCTTTATTGGTCATAGGTCTATCTGTCTTGTATACCACTCAATCTTGAAGTGAGGCTCATTACTTTCTAAAGTTATTCTTAATGATCTGGGGATGAGAAAAACCTGCATTCCACTGGATGCCAATCAGGAAGCATTTCTCCCTGGGATCTGCATTGGGAAAAGCCATTCTGAGAATGGAGGCAACACTGAGAATATGTAAGAAAGAAATTTAGAGACAAAACAGGTCCCAGCCCCATTGTTTGAACCTAAGAAAGAGACTGGTTTGAAATCTACTTCTATATTTTTTAGTAACTAACCTTAATAATTTCCCATATTATCTCTTCTACTTTGAGTTGGGATTTTTGTTAATTGCAACTGAAGTGACTGTGAATCTGCAGAGATGAGATACATGACAAGAAAATTTAGATTCAGAGAGGAAAAGAGGAGGGTAAAGCAAGACCTCAGAGTAGGGCTGGATAAACAGAAGCTTCATTTACTTCAGTTATTGTGTACAGTAGGTCTTGATCTTGACTGACTGTCTCTCTCTCTTCCCCTCCACTCCCCACCTCACTCTGTTCCTCTTGCTCACTCTCTGTTTTCCCTTCTTTTCTCCAAAGTACTTCTGGGGGCAGTATGGACTTTGATAGGAAATGATGCTGAGTTCAAACCCCTTATGTAGCATTCCCAGGAGTCTGACCTTATCTAGGACTTAAGCTTCCTCATGTGTAAAAGAAGGATAAGACCTACCTCATAGGCATGGGACAAGAATTAATAAAATAAGCATGACTGTGTTTAGTAGATGTAAATGTTCTCTTTTCCTCTTGCTTGGTGATCTGACAAAGGAATGTTTAACAATTAGGTCCCAGATGGATGTTGAAACATTTATTCAAGAGTAGTTAATCCTATGTAAATGGTGTTTCTAAATTGCTGCCAATTTTGGAAGGCCTAGAGTTTCATATAATTAATTAATCACTTTTAAAACAACTTCTCAACAGCAAGAATTCCAATGAGAGCAAAAAAACAGCTTTTGGAAGAGGAACTGGTAAATTTCCTGAAGTTTTTCTTTTCACTCTGAACAGCTATGGTGCAGTTCCTTTTATATTATTTTGCTTCCCTAAAACATAGTGAGGCTAATGGGAAGATGTGTAAATTAATTAGGAAAAACATTGTTATTTCCTGGAGCAAATTTATAACTCTATAGAAGTCATGTGTTTTACTCATTATCAAGTCCAGCAAGTTTGTATGAGATGCAATATTTTTTTTCTGCATATTTGAGTGACTGGAAGCTGGTATACAGTAAGGTGGAGGTGTTATGCTACTTTTCTGTGACATACTTAGTACTTTTTCTAAAAACGCTTGATCTATTGAATTTCATGCGAACTCCCAACATCTCTTTTTTAGCAGATTCAGGTGATCACACATGCTACAGTTCATTTCATTTTGGGGTTAAATTTATGAAATGCCTATTGAGTGCTTGCTAGAGGGAGATTTTACAGCTGAATGTTCTACCGCAGAACACTACGGTCTTTTGTGGTATGTTTTAGAATTCCTTCTCGAGTTTATTACAGGAGTTTTATGTGTTCACTTGTTTTCTATTTTATGCTATTCCAAGTTGCAAACATGCCACTTTCTCATCTTCTAAGCCTTATTTATGCTCCTTGAAATTCATTTAGACACATCTTGATGTTCCAAGAGGCAGTTACTTGTGTGCTTCTCTGGGATCAGACTGATTTTGATTGTGAAAATTGGCATCTTTGAGATCTCATGCAAAAGAGCCCCAAATTGCCACTTCAGACTTGAGAAATGCCATCTTACGCTCCATCAAGTGAGCAGGTCAGGCTGAGACAAAATGATGGATATCCTATAATTCTTTGAGGCAGTGAATGACCATTTAAAAAAATAAATTTATGTTTTTGGATAATGTTAGATTTACAAGAAAGTTTCAAAGAAAATAGAGATGGTTCCCATGTACTCCTCATCCAGTTTTTCTCATTGTTAATCTCGTATATTATTGTGGTACAGTTGTGAAAACCAATATAGTTACATTACTGTTAACTAAACCCAAGATTTTCTTTGTATTTCATAAAGTTACACATTATTGTCCTTTTTCTGTGTCAGGATTGAACCCAGGTCACCACACCGTATTTGGTTTTCACATCTTCTAAATGTCTGGTGTGTGACAGTTTTTCAGTCTCTTCTTGGTTTTAATGATTTTGAACAGTCTTGAGTAGGGCTGTTCGTGTATTTTGTGGATTTGTTTGATTTTATGGTATGGTAGGAATGGGGTCCTGGGTTAGGGGAGAAGTTCCTAACCCAGAACTCATCAACATGACCTGTTATTGGGAGGACATGGTAGTGGCATGGTTTAGCACTGATAGGTTTAGCTTGATCATTTGATTTAGGGAGAGTTTGCAGGTTTCTCCACTGTAAAATTCTTATTTTCCCCCTCCATACCGTGTTGTTTAGATGCAAGTCACTGCTCACACTCAAGGTAGGAGGGGGTTTAAGCTCCACTTCCCAGAGGAAAGATAGGAATTATTCTGTAGAAAAGAGCTGTCTCCTCTTTTCCAAATTATTATTATTATTTTTGAGGTAGCGATGGAATAGAAAGCTTCTGAGTCAGTTAGAGGTCTAGTGCTGGTTGTTTAAGAGGTTTATACTTTGATCCTCCTCTCTGTTTCCTTGAGAGCATCAGGAGATAAGAGAAAAGTTGGGGGCAGTTATTTCTGCATCACTTGGACAAAAGGAGAGCTTCCCTGGGCCCAAGCTTTAGCCTCCTGCGGTCTGTGTACAGGCGGCCTTTCCTCACATTCCCACTGTGGGCCTGCAGCAGCCTTCATCACCACGCCCCAGGTCCCCAGGATCTTGTGATTCTCTGCTCTGAGCCCACTCCAGGAGCTCTGTGGTCTTCTTGTCCAGACCTGTTCTCCAGAAGGAAGACTGGCCACTGATGCACATTCTCCTAGGCTCAAGGGGGAGGCAGACGGCTGCTGTTGACAGAGTTTGGATATATGGTCTGGGGTATGTGGAAGAGGAAAAGCCCCCTCCTTATCCATACAACCTGTCTCCAAGGGACGTGACAGTAACATGACTCTTCATGGGTGACATTCACCTTCATCATTTGGTTAAGGTAGTATTTCAGGTGAAAAGCAAACATCAGAAAATTAAAAGCTACTTTTGGCTCGCTCATTGGGATTATTACTCTCAAGAAGTTGTTTTGAAAGTGACTAATTAAATATATGATGTTTTCCTTAATTCTGCAAATCCCTTCTAAACTTTATTTGCAGTTGTGGGTTTCCATAGGCATCTGCCTCTTTCCTAGGTACTTTGTGTGCAGTTCTGCTATGAAGCCACAAGATAAATAGTGACTCCTGGCCTGGGATGCTGGGTGACCCCCATCCTCCAGGCTCCCTACTGGCACACTTAGCATAGCTTTACACTCAAGTGACTGAGGATAGATACTCTATTTTAAATTTTATTTAAATACTATACGTCTTAGCAAGGCTGAGACACATACATAAGAATAGGTATAAATAGATGGTCATTCGCTAACCATTATTTGATTCTCTTATCAAATCATGCTTTCCCCCTAGGTTTATTAGACTATTTTCTGTAAGTCATCTGCAATCACTTATATGAGTTGAAAGCTCTTTGGGGGCAAGATGTGCAAGTCTAGGATTTCAAGTGACCCTAGGAGCTGCCAAACCCTGTGGTCATATCCTAATCAAAGTGACTTATTGGCCCTTGAGGGTTATTTTTCTTTGCTAGCCTTGCATGGGAGCTCAGCTTTTTTCTTTCTCATAGTCTCCATCCACCTCACTTTTTTTTTTTCTGATAGCTATAAGGAAACTGTCTTTTCATTTTGGGGGCTGAACCAAAATCCACAGAGAGTGATGTCCAGATTGGAAGAACTCTTCCTTTTTCTTGTACCTCCTAAAACTGTCTTTCTTCAGTGAAGTACTAAAGGTTTATTATGCTTACTGTTTTTCTTACATCTTTGCTTCTCTAGAGACAACATATTCTTCTTTCCTTTTTTAAAAGAAAGCTTTCTTGAGGCATAATTGATAAAGAATTGCACATAGCTAAGGTATACAGTTCAGTGCCTTGGGACATATAGAAACACCTGTGATACCATCACCACACTCAATCAATGGATATAGCCAACATCTCCCTTTACTGAGAAACCAAAACAGAAGTGTCTTTTTGTGCCTTTTTCCATTTTTTTTGTAAGAACACTTAATATGAGATCTACCCTGTTAATACATTTTGAAGTGCATGATACTGTATTGTTAACTATAGGCAGTAAGTTGCACCACAGATTTCTAGAAAGTATTCATACAGCATAACTGAGGCTTTCTACACATTGAACAACAAGTTGTTCAATATATTTCTCTTCTGTGTTTATTAATCTTTGGTTTGGAAAGAACATCGCTGTGGTTACAAGAAAATATAACTAAAAGGTAGTAAAATGCATCCTTTAAAACATAGGCATAAAATGGGTTCATTGCAAAATTGTTATAACACATATTTGTGATTTCATGTAATTTTGCATTTAATTATATTCTGTCTGCATTGTCCTTTATTTGTTTAATTTATCCATTCATCAAATAAATTTTAAGCATCTAGTATGTTAAGATGTGTTCTAGGTGCTAAGGATATGGCAGTGAACACACATACAAAAATTGTTGCTTTCAGGAAGCCTCCGTTCTAGAAAAAATAGACAATAAAAAGAAATAAGTATAATAAGCACTGTGTTAGATAGTGATCAGTGTTATTGGTGTTATAAGAAAAACAAAACAAACACAGCGTTAGGAAGTGCTGGAGGTAGGAACGGTGAGCTTCAGTTTACAAAAGATGCCTCACAGCAAAGGGACTATTTGAGCAAAGATTGATGGAGATGAGGCTGCAAGTCACTTAGATCTGGTAGAAAAGGCAAGGAAAACAGCAAGGGCAAAGTCTTGGAGGAAGCAGGTCTGGCGTGTTTGAGAAACAGGGAGGAAGAAGAGTGACTGGGGGGTGGGTGGTGGGGGTTGGTCAGAGTAGACGAGGCCAGGGTGATAAGTGGGGCCAGTCCTTCACATAAGCAGTCCTCCACTCGTGTACATACAGTCTTTTAAATTCCTTCTACTGTGCTAGTCTCACCAGACACTTTCATTTTTCTTTCCCTCTCTTTTCTTTTTAAATTTCTCCTTTCTTTTTTCCTCCCTGTTCTTATTTTATCTGTGAGTTAGAATCTGTGATACTTGTGGCCAATAAGTTTAAGAATTGAGGCACACCTACAAGAAAAAAGAAAATCAGAAGTTTTTTTTTTTTTTTTGAGACAAAGCCTCAAGCTTTCGCCCTGGGTAGAGTGCTGTGGCATCATAGCTCACAGCAACCTCCATCTCCTAGGCTCAAGTGCTTCTCCTGCCTCCGCCTCCCAAGTAGCTGGGACTACAGGCACCCACCATGATGCCCTGCTAGTCTGGGTTGAAGCCATCATTGTTGTTTGGCGGGCCTGGGCTGGACTCAAACCCGCCAGCTCTGGTGTATGTGGCTGGCACCTTGGCCACTTGAGCCACAGGCACTGAGCCAGAAAATCAAAAGTTTTGATCAGGAAAGAGTCACCATGCTATCTTTTTAAAGCTCTTTTTAAACAATGTATTATTTTATTTTTTAGGGAGGGGGTCTTATTACATTGCCCAGGTTGTACTCAAACTCCTGAGCTCAAGCAATAGGCCTGCTTCAACCTCCTGAGTTGCTGGGACTATAGGCACACACCACATGTGTGGCTTTGATGAATAGACAAGAGCAGAATCCTCAATATCATCTGTTCCCACCTGATCGTCTTCTGATTTAAACTTTTGTTGAAACAGCAACATATGGTTGAATAAAAACCCATTTGGATCTAATTTAACATGGGCATGGTTAATTAGTAGTATTGTGAGAAAATGGCTTTCCACTCTTGGGCTTTAGCCTGGGAACATAGCTACCACTAAAGGAATTGTATTGGGATAATAGGTTCAAAGTCCCAATGGATGACCTTGAAATGAACTCTTGGGATACGACTTCTATGTTGGTGACAGCGTCTGCTTTTTATGATTGACTTACAGTACAGCGTTGGTGTACAGAGACACGTAGTGAGTTCTGTGGAATTGAGGGTGTTTCAGTGTGGCTTTAAAACAATTTTGTTTCTGACTCATGAGATGGGGAATTGAGATGAACAGTGCTAAGAAAGGTTCCTGAAACCACCCAGCAATGTCCATCACATTCTTTGATAAGCACTTATTTGTGAGGTATTATGAGGAGTTTAAAACAATAGTCATGGTCTTTAAGCAATATTCTGTCTATAAAGCAGATAAGAAAAATAGAAAATTGTGCAGAAAATGAAAATATGTATAATGACATCTGTGTTTCCATCATCCCGAGAGCTAAATGATTGCTGCTGGTGGGAAAAGAATAAATAATGGGAACCAAGTCGGATTAGTCAATAACCACCCAGAATAAATTGCTAATCAGAGGCAGACTGGCATAGGCTGATAAATAACAAGGTTACTTGATCTGAAGAAAGAATCTGCTTTTCTTCATGTTTGTAATTATATCAATACAGAGAAAGAGGCAATTTGACTTTCACTGGGTCACAGCCAGAGCCGGATGATGTTGTAAATCAATTACATGCCAAGTGCATGTTCCCAGGCCCCCTGTCCTGCTGACAGTGGCCTGTCTGGATTATAGGTAGCAGGTGATTCCAGTTTGCATTGACTGCGTAGCTTTATAATTACCTTTGTGCCTATCCTGTGTTTGTCCAGAGAACTTGGGCTCAAGTACACATAGAGTAGAGCTTTCAGACTTTACCATGCATACTAATTACTTGGGGGATCTTATTAAAAAGCAAATTCTGATTCAACAGGGCTTCGTAGGAGCTTGCGATTCTGTGTTTCTAATAAATTCCTAGGTGATGCCAATGCTGCTGATTTGTGGAATGCATTTGATTAGAAGAATATTGGGCTGAAGGTCCCATCAAAGGGAAGGAGAAGTGGAATATGAAGGAAATGGGAATAGAAGTAAGAAGTGTGTGGACTTAGGGCACCCAGTGCTTGTCCTCCACAAAAAAGGACCCAAACAACAATATACAACTATGTTTGACCAGAATGATTAAAGGGGAGTGCTGAAGCATAGCAAGGGAGTAGTGGATAGCCTGTGGAGCACAGAAACTCAGGACAGCATAGAGAAAAGAAGGACACACCATACCTCCACCAATCTAAACATCTTTCTTCCCCCACATTGGGAGCAGCTTGAAACCAGAAGGGACTTCTCCCTATAGGGAAAAGATAGGCAGGAGGTCCTAGTGCCCCCCATCACTGCCACAGATAACTTCACTTTTTGCTAATAGAGAATTCTGAAATTATTACAGGTCTTGAGCCCAGCTTTGGGAGCTGCCTAAAGTTCACATAACTACTTCTCCAGAGAAGGCACTGATATGTGTCCTGCCACTCCCCTCTCCCCAAAAGCCCATGCTGCTACTGCACTCCACCATCTTGAAAACAGAGCCACTGATCACTGCATCCATTCATCCCCAAGGCTATACTGTCATTGCACCATGTTCACACTCATGGTAGGGCACCATTTCCCAGCTATTAATCTCAACCCTCTGAAAACAGGCTTTTAGAAGGTACTAAACATCTCCCTCACCCAGTTTCTGTTACAACCAGCTACTCAGAACTTAGGCCTATTGGAGCAGTACACCCTCCTGGACACCTGGACCAACCTGGTAATCCACCCCTGAGAATCAGAGCTTTAGACCAGGGAGTAGTCATGTCCTCGGTTCCCACCCCACATAGTGTCCTGTTTCCAGGGGACCAGCTGGTTCAGCAAAGAAATTGTTCATGAGTAGGCAGAGCAGCCACACCCCTCTGTGCCTGCACCATTTCGTGCACTGCCCCTTTGGGAATTAGAGCTTGGCTCAGCAGCAGCTTTACCCTCTAGAGCCTAAGCCAGTGTGGCACCCCACCCCCAGGGGTGCCAGGAGACTTAGGCATTGGCCTAGCCAAACATTTGTGCTTCCAGGCTCCTCAGTTGATGTGGCTCCTCCTATTCCACATGAGGGAAACAAGAGCCTTGGTTAGGTTGTGCCACCACATCCTTTGGGCTAAATAGCCACAGCACCCCTCCTGCCTGGGTCTGAATCAATCCTCCAGAGCATGAGTTGCTGAGGTGCCATACCTCCCTGGGGAGTGGAGCCATTGTTGCACCTCTGTCCATTACTTAGAACCCAAGCCACTGGTATGGGTTCTACTCTAGTTCCACTCCATTATAGTCAGAAACAACCCTATATATGGGTTGAATCTACTCTTAGATTCTTCTTGTCACTAATTTCAGGCTTGGAGAGCCTAGGACATTTCTGTGTCCTGCCACTCCTAAGTCCAGAGACATCACAATGTGGTATACCTTTCTTGCTGCCTAAATTACCACTGAGCCCTCTGGCTCCATGACCAAAAATGTAGCTGTGCCCTGCTCCCTGTAGAATACCCCTTCATTCTCAAAGCCATACCAGTGGCTGATCACCAGGATCAGAGTCACAACTACATTTATGCCCTCCTGGAACTGAGCTACTTGGGAGTACCTCAGAGTCACAGACCTTAGGATGGTGAGAGAGCTGCAGCCACTCACGTTTCAGAGAGTTAATCTGCTCCCACATCGTTGATGTTACTGTAGTTTGAGAAGATACTGATCTCAGGATCCTAACTCCATGGGCACTCTGAACATCTATGCCCTGGAACACAGTACCACTGTGGCTATTTGTGGAATATGTCAGACCCAACACTAAGAGGGATAAGTCTCCCTACTGTTGGGAAGAAGAGAGTAGAGGATCCCCAAAGTCCTTGCTATGAAGAACCTTAACAATCACCCTGCCAAAAACTTCTGTAGCCTAGTCCGCTAAGATACCCACAGATATTGTTGACATTGATCAAAGCTGAAGAAGCTGCATGGAAACTATACTACTCTACCCAGTTAGAACCAGAGCCAATGGACCTCATCCAAACAATAACCTAACACCTGCCTGTAGGTAGAAGTTTTTCTCTATGATAGCCACTTTATAAATTAGGAAAATGTGACTGTTTCATTAGATGTGTAGATATCAACACATAGACACAAAAAATATGAAAAAGCAAGAAACCATGATGCTACCAAAGGAACACAACAATTCTCTAGTGAGTGACTCCAAAGAAGCAGAAATTATGAATTGCATGAAAAGCAATTGCATAAAATAGCAATCTTTGTTTCTTTATTCTTTTAGATTTCAGATTAATGTGAGGGTACAGCTTAGACCTGTACAAAATTACCAAATCACAAAGATAGACAGCAAGAGAGGATGAAGGAAACAAAAGAACTGTAAAACAACCAGAAAACAATTGACAAAATAGCAGCATTAAATTCTTACCTTCAATAATAACTTAAATGTAAATGGATTAAACTGTCCAATCAAAAGACATGGACTAGTTGAATGGATAGCGAAAAACAAGATCCAATATATGCTGCCAATAAGAGACTCCTTATTGTTGTAAGGACGCACACAGGCTAAAAGAGAATGGGTGGAAGAAGATATTTTATGCAAAAAGTAATCAAAAGGGAGAAGGGGTGGTAATACTTAGATAAAATAGATCAAGTCAAAGATGTTACAAAAGACAAAGAAGGTCATTATTAATGACAAATGAGTCAATTTAGCAAGAGGACATAACAATTGTCAATATATATGTACCTAAATATATAATGCAAATATTAATAGACATGAAAGGAGCAATAGAAAGGAATATAATAATACTTGGGAATTCCACATCACACTTAGATCTACCAAACAGAACATTAATAATGAAATACTGGACTTGAACTGCTATTAGCCCAAATGGACCTAACAGACATATATAAAACTTGCCATCCAACAGAGGCAGAATATTCATTCTTTTGTGCACATGAAACATTCTCTAGGACTGACTATATATATTAGACCATAAAATAAGTGTTAACAAATTTGAAGTGACTGAAATCATATATAGGGTTGTTTCTGACTATAATGGAGTGGAACTAGAGATCAATAACAAGAAGAATTTTGGAAAATCCTAAAATATGTGGAAATTAAGGAACATGCTCCTGAACATCCAATAGGTCAAAGAAGAAATCAAAAGGGAAATTTAAAAATATTTTTGAGACAAATGATAGTGGAAACAGAATACATCAAAATCTGGGATACAGCAAAGTTTGAAGAGAGAAATTTATAGCAATAAGGGCCTTTATTAAAAAAAAAATCCCAAATAAATAGCCTAACATTACACCACAAGGAGCTCAAAAAAGAACAAACTAAACCCAAAGTTAGCAAAAGGAAGGAAATAATAAAGATCAAAAACAGAAATAAATCAAATAGGGAATAGAAAAACAATAGAAAGAATCAATAAAACCAAGGATTAGTTACTTGAAAAAATAAAAAACATGAACAAATCCCTAGCTAGAATAACTAAGAAAAAAAGGGACAAGACTCAAATAAATAAAACTAGAAATAAAAGTAGAGACATTACAACATATGATTCAAAAATAAAAAGAATCCCAAAGGATTATTATAAACAATTATATTCCAGAAAATTAAATAACCTAGAGGAAATAGATAAATTTCAAGACGAATATAACCTATCCACATTGAATCAGGAAGAAATAGAAAGCTTGACTGGGTAAATAACAAAGATATTTAAGATATAGGTTAAAATTTCCAACAAGGAAAATTCCGGGAAAAGATGTCTTGATGGCTGAATGCTACCAAACATTTAAAGAAAAATTATTGCCAATATGTCTTAAAATCTTCTGAAAAATAGAGTTAGAGGTAAAACACATTTTACCAAACCAGCATCACCTTGATACCTAAGCTAAACAAAGGCACTGAATGAACATAAAACTATAGGAAAATTTCTCTGATGCACATTGATGTGAAAATCCTCAGTAAAATGTTAGTGAAAATAAAAAGCATTTACCGTTTTTGATGAAAGCTCCTAACTGATTAATTATAGAAGGAAAATTTCTCAACATAAGAAAGGCCATTTATGAAAAATCCACAGCTAACACTATACTGATAGGGAACAACTGAAATCTTTTCCAGTAAGATCTACTACGTGGCAGGAATGCTCAGGCTTAACCACTTCTATTTGACATAGTCCTGGGAGTACTAACAAGAGCAATGTTGTCATTTGATGAGCAATCCCACTCCTAGGTATCTATCCAAAGGATAAAAAGTCATTTTATCAAAAAGATACCTGCAGTTAAATGTGCATCACAGCACAATTCACAATTGCAAAGGTGTAGAATCAACTCAAGTGTCCATCAATCCACAAGTGGATTAAGTAAATGTAGCATGAGTGAAGGACTCAACTACAACTTGAACTTTACCTAACAAATGCAAACAATGTAACCTAATCATCCATACCTTCATACTAATCTGAAATTAAAAAAGAAAAGAAAAATAAATGTAGTGGGGTGGTGCCTGTGGCACAGTGAGTAGGGTGCTGGCCTCATATACTGAGGGTGGTGGGTTTGACTCTGGCCGCAGCCAAACTGCAACAAAAAATAGCTGGGCATTGTAGCAGGTGCCTGTATTCCCAGCTACTCAGGAGGCTGAGGCAAGAGAATTGCCTAAGCCAAGAGCTGGAGGTTGCCATGATACCATGGCACTCTATTGAGGGTGACAAAGTGGAAAAAAAAAAGTAGTGTGTATAAATTTATACTATGGAGTACTGCTGAGCCATGAAAAGGAATGAAATAATTTCTTTTGCAGCAACTTGGATGGAACTGGAGACCATTATCCTAAGTATTTCAGAAATGGAAAAACAAACACCACATGTACATGCTAATAATTGGGAGCTAATCAATGGGCACAAAGAGAGGTAAAGGTCATTGGAAAATCAAGAAGAAGGAAGAGGTGAGGAATGAGGGGCAAAATGTACCTTTGGTGTGCAATGAACACTATTCAGTTGATGGGCACACTAAAGACCCCAACTGAACTATTATAAAGGGTTAGCATGTAACAAAAACATTTGTACTCTCAAATTTTAAAGTATAAAAAGCACAATCAGACAAGTGAAATAAAGATATCCAAATCAGAGAGGGAGAAGTAAAACTATCTCCATTGGTAGATGACAAGATTCTAAATGTGGAAAACTCCAAAGAGTCCACAAAAAACCTGTTAGAACTAAAAAGGAATTCTGTGAAGTTGTATGATACAGAATCAAAATACAAAAATCAGTCACTTTTCTATAGACAGATAAAAACTGAGCTGAAAAAGAAACCAAGAAAATAATCCCAATTTTAGTAGCATACACACAATAAAAACTTAGGAGAAAACGTTAGCAAAGAAGGTGAATGATTTGTATACTGAAAACTGTAAAACATTGAAAAAAATTGAAAAAGACATCTGTGTTCACAGATTGAAATAATTAGTATTGTTTTGGAGTAGAATGCTACCCAAAGCAATATACAGGTTTAACACATCCCTAAGAAAATTCCAATGGCATTCTTCACAGAAATAGAGAAAAATCCTAACATGTGTATGAAACTAGAAAATACTTCAAATATCCAAAGCAATACTGAGAAAGAAAAGCGAAGTTGTAAACATCCCATTTCCTGATTTAAAATTACATTATAAATCTATAGTAATCCAAACAGTATGGCGCTGGCACATAAACAGAAACATATACCAATAAAACAAAAGAGAAAGTTCAGAAATAAATCCAAACTTACAAGGTCAACTAGTTTTTGACAAGGTCACCAAAAGGATACATTGTAGAAAGGATAGTGTCTTCAATAAAAGGTGCTGAGAAAATTGGATTTCCACATGTGAAAGTCTAGAATTGGACCTTTATCTTATACCATAGGAAAAAGTCGACTCAAAATGGATAGAAGACCTAAATATAATTCTTAAAATTATAAAACTCCTAGACAGGAAGATAGGGGAAAATTCTATGACATTGGTGTTGGCAATGATTTTTTGAATAGCACACCAAATGGCTGGGCTACCAAACCAAAAATAAATGAATTGGACTATATCAAACTACAAGCCTGCACAGCAAAGGAAATAGTCAATAAAATGAAAAAGGCGACCTATGGACAGGGAAAAAAATTGCTCCAAACCACATATTTGATAAGGTGCTATTATCCTTTCTTTATAAAGAACTATGGCAACTCAATAGCAGAAAAATAATTAAAAATGGGCAAAGGACCTGAATAGACATTTCTCCCAAGAAAACATAAAAATGGCCAACATATAAATGAAAAGGTGCTCAGCATCACTAATTAAGAAGGAAATGCATCAAAAACTCTATGCCTGTTGCTAAAAAGATAAGCAGACAACACGCGTTATCCAGGGTGTGGAAAAAATGGAACCCTGAATACACTGCCGGTGGGACTGTAGATCGGTACAGCCATTATGGAAAACAGTGTGAAGGTTCAAAATGAAATTCAAAATAAGACTACAATGTGACCCAGCACATATCTTCTGGATATATACTCAAAGGGGATGAAAGTACCATCTCATAAAGATACCTGTACTCCAGCATCACTGCAGCATTAGTCAACATAGCCAAGATATGGAAACAACTGCTAACGAGCGTCTGTTAGCAGATGGATACATAAAGAAACCATGGTACATAGACACAATGGAATATTTTCAGCCCTAAAAAAGAATAAGATACTGCTGTTTGCTACAAGGTGGATGATCCTGGGACATTATGCTAAGTGACATAAGCCAGGCACAGAAAGAAAGACACTGCATGAACTCACTTACGTGTGGAATTTAAAAGAAAAAACTCAAAAATATATAAAAACGGTAGTGCCAGGGCAGGTGACGTGGGGGGAAATGGGGAGGTATGAGTCAGAGCATACAAGTCTAAGATGTATAGGATGAACAAGTTTAGATTTTTCATGTACAACATAACAACTATAGGTAATCCAATTATATTAGAAATTTCTGTTAACTAAGTCGATTTTAGCTGCTCTTGTCACAAAAAAGGAACTTTGCAAGGTGATAGATCTGTCACTGTAGTAACCATTTTTTTAGGTGCATCCTGAGGTGAACCTCAAATATACACACAAAAAATTACTTTTTAAAAAAGTTGTAGATTTATTCTTTTTCTTCCAGTCTTCATTTTTGGATTTTTCTTTTCCCTTCCTTAGGGCTCTCTGCTTCCTCTCCTTCCTCCAGCCCTTTACCCACAGAGTATAGGGTATACTCACTATACCAAGAGAACCCTGGTTCGGTTGCCTTGGGTGGAGATCCACATGTTTAACTGCTCCCTAGGTGACTGTGACACATAGATCTATGTGGGATATACTCATTCCTTGTGTTTAAAAAAAACAAAAACTTACGTTTATCTTTTGAAACAGTCTTAATTAAACATCTAGAATTGTTATATGCAAGTAAATTCTTCTTCTTCTTCTTTTTTTTTTGAGACAGTGTCTCCCTTTGTCACCCTTGGTGGAGTGCCGTGGCATCTTAGCTCACGGAAACTTCAAACTCTTGGGTTCAAGTGATCTTCATGCCTCAGCCTCCCAAGTAGCTAGGACTACAGGTGCCAACTCATCTGAGGTCTTGGTCTTGGTCTTGCTCAAGCTGGAACCACTGAGCTCAGGTGATCCTCCTGCTCCGGCCTCCCAGAGTGCTAGGATTACAGGTGTGAGCCACCACACCTGGCTGCAATTAAATTCTTAATAATGATTTTTGTCAATGACAAACAACATGCAATATGTAACAAACTTTATCATCGCCTGACTTTGGATGTCCCATGGACAGAGGGCTATCAAGCACAGCTCATTACCTGAACTGTCAGGCACTCTCAGCTACCTACTGGCTGGGCACCCTCCTGGGGTCCCTCCTTACACAGTGGCCAGTTTTCTGGGTTCTAGAGAGCCTGTGGTACTGGTACTTTTGGCAGCTTGTCCAACATGCAGAATTCAGCCAGGTGCTGTGGCTCATGCCTGTAATCCTAGCACTCTGGAAGGCTGAGGTGGGTGGATTGCTTGAGCTCATGAGTTCGAGACCAGCCTGAGCAAAAGTGAGACCCCCATCTCTACTAACAATAGAAAACCTGAGGCAAGAGGATCACTTGAACCCAAGAGTTAGAGGTTGCAGTGAGCATATGATGTCAAGGCACTCTACCCAGGGTGACAGCTTGACACTCTGTCACAAAAAAAAAAAAAAAAAAAAAAAAAGCATAATTCTACACCTTGCCCCAGATCTCCTGAACTAGAATCTGCATCTTACTGAGGGCTTCAGTTTCACCTTCTGGAGTAGTGTTTTAAAGCACCCATCTTTCGAGATTTCTCTCTGAGTACCACTTTTGCTGTGTTCTTCAACTGTGAGTCTGGAGACCCTCAGCTGAGGGTGCGGGTGCCTCTGCTGGAGACAGTGCAGGAACTCACCTCCTTTTCCTGCCACTCCACCTCTCCAAGCATTCTACATCCCATGTGGCCGTATGTGACATCTTTGAAACCATGCACTGTTGGTGGAAATGTTTCTCTGAGGAAGTTAAGTTCTGGTTAAACTAGCATGCTTTGGGATCTGCACTGGTACCTGAGAGCCAGCCTAGGTGGCGGGGTAAGGGTGGCACCGAACTCTCCTGCAGGGCGACCGTGTCGCCGCCAAGCATCTGGCCCTCTGACTGCCAGCCTTCTGCTCGGAGACAGAGTCTTCATTACAACACTTGGGCATGACGGGCCTCTGTTGCTTCTTTCTAGAATATCATCCTGACAGCCCAGGTTTCATAAACGTCCCCATGATGAATGGAAGTGTCTGTATTCAGAAAGGAACACGCCGAAGGCGGCTCAGACTATTTTCCCCCTGCAGCTTCCTGTCATTTGTGGTGTTCTCTTCAGAAACCGCAGGGCTCGGCGGTAACAAGCGGCTGTTTACAGAGCTCTGGCTGTAATTAAGTCAAATTGGGTCTGCTCTCTGAGTATGGTGAGGAAATATACTGACAGCCATTGTGTGCAAGCGGGATGGGAGGGAAGGAAAGCCATTCTTGTCAGTTCTGATACATGTTCAGGCTGGAGAGGATGAGAAGGATCTGAGCGGCGCAGGCTGGGAGCAGAGCTGCCCGGGAGCTCCCGGCCCTGGGTCAGGAGGGGAGGAGGGGAGAGGCCAGACCCCTGTGGCTGGGACGGGACACGGAGGGGAATCTCTGGAATGACACGGCTCCACTCTGGTGGGAGAGTTAGTGGGCACTGTCACTACCCCACCCCCACTCCCCTGTGAATGAATGTCCCAGAAACGTCCCACCCCGAGGTTCATATTGCCTTCTACCCTGGTTCCCATCACATCACTCACGTCGATTCTTTTCATAGGGCTGATCACAGTCCCAAGTCATTGTGTTGATTTATTTGTTACTTCCCTATGCTTTGTCTTTCCTACCAGAACTGAAGCTATGTGAGAACAGGGACCTTACTTTTCTTGCTCATGGCTGTTTTTTGTAATACTTGAAAATATTAGGAGCTGTATTCGTTTCCTGTGGCTGCTGTAACAAAAGACCACAAATGACTGGCTTAAGAGAACCAGAGATGTGTCACTTACTGCTCAGGGGGCTAGAAGCCCACAGTCAAAATATCAGGAAGACTGTTCTCTTCTGAGGGCTCTGAGGGACGTCTGTTCCATGTCTGGCTTCTAGTCTCTGGTGCTCGCCAGGGTGCTCAGGGTCAGTTCTCCGGTGTAGCTGTGTCACTCCAGGCCCTGCCTCCACTGCTGTGTGGTCTCCCCTGGGTGTGTCTCTGTGTGTCGTCTCTTCTTATAGTAACACAGGTGTTGGATCGGGTGTCTTCCCTAATCCAGTATAACCTCATCTCCACTATATATCTGTAAAGACCTTATTTTCTTTTCTTTTCTTTTTTTTTTTTTTTTTGAGACAGAGCCTCAAGCTATCCCCCTGGGTAGAGTGCCATGGCATCACAGCTCATAGCAACCTCCAACTCCTGGGCTCAAGCGAGTCTCCTGTCTCCGCCTCCCAAGTAGCTGGGACCACAGGCACCTGCCACAACGCCTGGCCATTTTTTGGTTGCAGCCATCATTGTTGTTTGGCGGGCGCAGACTGCGAATTTGAACCCGCCACCTTAGGTGTACGTGGCTGGCACCTTAGCTGAGGGACAGTGGGACTTTTATTGGGACAATCAAGTTTAAATTTAAAAGGAATAAAAGTTTACATTAATTAACTCTGATTATACTGATAAAATTCAAATTATAATTAACTTAAGTGTTCCTTGATAGGCTCAAGCCGGTGGCCATATCACTCAATTATTTTTATTGCTCTATGTCAAATTAAAAAAAAAAAGCTCTAACAAAAAGATGGGAGGTTTTAAAAGTACAAATAATATGAAAAAATCTGTTTATTGAGTTATTCAATTACAGGTGAGAGACCTATATATACTGTTACTATTAAAACAACAATTTCAAAAAATGTAGATACAAGAACAAATGTTTCCATCATAGTCTTAGATCAGTGGCTAAAGTCTTGGCCCAAACAACAAGCCATGGCTGGCTTAGTTAGGGTAAGTCAAACATTTTAAATTTATAAAAATTTATTAATTTTACAATATATAGGTCCAGAGGGACAAAAAGACACTATCAAGCCCATGATTACCCCCATTCCTATAAACTTACAAAAAAAAAGATTTATCACACCACTCAAAGTGAATCCACACCTTCTTTACCACAGTTCTGATAATTTTAAAATTGTTCTCTCTTCTAGTAATTATTATCTAGAGACTTTTAAAGTGTTTTCTTCTCAAGGCTTATCAAAAAAACCTATGTGTGCATTTAGCATATGTGTTCCATTTATGCAAGTAAACGAGGTGAAGGTTGGAAATGTGATTTATAGAATGCTTGCAAATAACTAGATGCATGCTCAGATACTATCCAATTACATTACGATGAGATACTGCCCATAGTAGAAAAATCATTTTATTTGTAAGAATAATCAGATTGCTAAGTTCATATAATTAGATATTTAAGTAGTTCATAACATTTACCTGAATATGGTTAAATAGATGTGTCTGTGGATTTTTTGTCAGTTACTAACGAATAATCTTGAATATGTAATAATACTATGCGTGAGTGAAAAACACATTCTTGTCTTATTTAAGAATATAAAAGCTTTTAGGAAGTATAAAAGCTTTTAGGAAGAAATAAAAAGTTACAATCTTAGAAGGATCCTGATTATATAATTTTGGAAATAGATCGAGAAAAGAGTATTTTAAAGAAAAGAAAACTAAGGTTCAAAAATATTAACCATATTTCCATGTTTTTATCACATTTATTAATAAATCAGAATTTGAATTCACTTCAGTATAAGTCAAAGCTTCCATTCTTTCAATTAGTTGATGCTGCATACATTGCTGAATATAAATTGCTATTTATGGTAGCCAAAGTTGCTTTAGAAAAATAAAAAGGGCCTAACAATTATTTTCACCACGGACATTGAACCTCTGGGTGCTTCAAGGTGAAAACTGGTTTGTCTCATGATACATTTTACCATTGCCGTCCTCCTATATCAGGCTTTGTTCTGTATTTATATTCTTTCTGAAAACTTGCCATATTTTTATCAAACTGATTATTTCTAGCACAAGTTCATAGTCATATTAAAAACTTATGTGTAGTATAGTATCCTTTGGCAATGAACTCCTAAGCTCCATAAAGGTTCAAACATGGTCATTATATTTTATCTTTATTTTGATAGGTTCCAATGTTATATTCTATATGCTGTGGTCAATAATTAAATATATATTAATTTATTTACTTGTATTATATCCCCATTATTCACTTTACTTTTATCATTTTCTTTCACTTTAGACTGCCAGACCATTGCTATAAAAGTTATAGTCAAATTTTTTGATCTCTTTTTTTCCTTTAGACAATTGCTGCTTCTTTGTTCTTACAAAACATCTTGAAATTAACTCATCTACATTTTCAAAGTAACTATCATGTTCATTAAATGAAACCCTTAATCTCTTTAAAGACAGTCTAACTTGGGCGGTGCCTGTGGCTCAAGGAGTAGGGCACTGGCCCCATATACCTAGGTGGCGGGTTCAAGCCCCGGCCCTGGCCTAAGCTACAAAAAAAACAAAAAAAAAAAAAAAGAAAAGAGAAAGATAGTCTAACTTTCAGACTCTCTAGTTTGTATCCTATCTCTAGCAGAGCCAAATGAGGCAGATGGGACAAAAAAGAAGGGGAGGCTGGGGCAGCGCCTGTGGCTCAGGGAGTAGGGTGCCGGCCCCATATACCAGAGGTGGCAGGTTCAAACCCAGCTCCAGCTGCAAAAAAAAAAAAAAAAAAAAAAAGGGGCAAGCTGAAAATATATCATTGGATGAAATCTTACTGACACTAAGATACTAAAGAAAAACCTCATGACAGCAAAAGGAGCAGACACTAAGTTGAAATGGATTAATCAGGAGTTAGGATGCGGTGGGGAAGGGAAGACAGTCACTAAGAGGTAGATCATTTCAGAAAATGCATCATGGAAAGGGGAAGGAGGATACGAAAAACTGTGTCAAACACGAGTTTTAAAATAAAACATAATTTCAAGACACATAATCAAGAGACTTCTATATTTTAAGATAGGATCAAAAGAATGGGAGTAAAAATGAAGTGTGGGTATACCAAGTGGGCATGTTAGAATTATCCATTTTAACCTGGCAATCACAGTCCAACTTCCTCTCCATTACTTTGCAGCCTTTGTGCTGATTCTCCGTTTCACGTTAGCACCACTGAGATGCAGCACTATGGTCAGCTTTGACCTGCTCCCTAACCACTTCATTATTATTATCTTTACCATTTACCTAATCCACCTGTCATGGACACGTAGAGACAGAAAGGAGTAAGGGCTACATGATTGTCCTCCATCCTATTGTTGAATTAAGTAATATCTCAATCTATGACCAAACCTTTGTTATTTCTCGAAAAGTTTTTGACCAACCTATAATTTCCTGAAGAATGGTTATTCATGGTAATTAGGTGTGTTGGAAGTAGACACAACTCACTCGAGTGATTCACAACATGATAGCAGGATACTTGCACTGAGACTCCTGTTTCTAACCTCCCCTCCGTATGCTAATATTGTTTTCCTTACTCAAAATATGAAGGCCCCAGTGACTATTTATGAACAATCATGCCTTATTTGCCTGGTTTGGACTGAAGCCTTTTGCCATTTTCCTGTGGAACAGCTGCATAACTTGGGCCTGGACCAAGTGGTTCCACTTGACATTAGTGTAGAAGCATTCTATTCTTTCCTTGAAAGAGAGATTACTGTACATGTCTGTCTATTGTTTTAATTTTAGTTTAAAGTGAGGACCGAGCTAATGCCAGCCACTTTTCTTTCAAGTCCCCCGAGTTTTTGCAGCCCTCTTCTTTCTTTGGCTGAATTCCCAGACAGCTTTCAAGTGGCAGCATTCTCCATTTATAAAACTGGAGGGGAAAAAAAAAAGACAATAAGAAACCTTTCTATTACGTTAAAGTCATGACCTTACATGGTGTGAAATTGCCCCCCCATGCTGTAACTAATGAATCATCATATATTTTAATCAAATCTTTAATGCTTTGTATATTCACTTCAAAAAAGAAATGGGACATTTTCAGTGTAATAAATGCATAGTTGACATTTATTCTATAAAATAAATTAATTATAGATAGTGATAATTTTTTCTACGTATTAAGGGCAATGTTTGTGTTGTACTTGATGATTTTATTTTTTATAACTGAAATTTTTCTTTTGTTCTTCCCATAAATGTAGTGTGTATAATTGGACAGCACATAGCATCCCTCCTCTGTACGAAAAGAAAGATCACAATCTCCAGGAAGACAGAGCACATGCCATATAGAAACTAGTGAGATATTTTAATAAAACAATTATACATTCATTTTGGAAATAAAGAATTAAAGAAATCCGATATGTACATATGAATGTATTTTCTTATCAGCATAATATAGATTTTTTTAAACAGACAAAAATAAGGCAAACAGTCTTATATTAAGTCAATTTTCTCAGTCTAACATGTATCTCCTTATAAATTACAGGTTATTTACTAATTACCATAGAATTAAATTACAGTCAGAGAAAATAACAAAACAAGCCAGGAGTTAAAGAAAGCAAATCATCATCCAGAATGAAATGTTGTTTAATGTGAATTTTGAAATAACAATATTGATCTATGATGGCAACAATGTCAAATGATTTGACCTACTACAAAACAGATGTTATTATATAACAGTTTACTTCTCTCCTGCTAAATAGAAAGACATCTAATAAATTATCAAGATCTGTGTTTATGTTCAGATAGGATGACTAAGCTGTCGTATTTAGGGGCACAAAAATTTTTGTGGTGCACTAGAAAAGAATGTGGGCCCAGATTTGTATTATAAATTTGTGACTATCCATGGCCTGAGTGGTCCCCAGGAAGTCACTTAACCCCACCAAGTATCTTTTTTTTTCCTTTTTTAAAATGATTTTATATATATATATATATATATATATATATATTTTTTTTTTTTTTTTTTTTTTTTTTTTTTTGCAGTTTTTGTCTGGGGCTGGGTTTGAACCTGGCACTTCCAGCATATGGATGGTACTGGTGCCCTACTCCTTTGAGCCACAGGCGCCGCCCATGATAATGCTATATTTAATATGCCACCAAAATTATTAGTGATACATGGCACTAATAAAGGGAAAGATAGTGCCCATCTCCTTTTTATATAGATAATTTTGACCTCAGCAGTCCTTGGATAATAAGAGATAGAAGGCATTTAGATTATTATTACTGTTTTTTTACTTTGTGTTTTGATGCCTAGAGAGATGCCAAATTGTCTCAATAGATTAATTAAAAGTTACAGGTGATATGGTCAATTTTTTCTAAAGTATTTCCAAAGCTGTAATATTGGTAAATTATTGCTAAGGTTTCACAATTAAAAGATATATCCATGTGCTGTTTTTTCCATGGGAGTTTCTTTTCTGAAGCCCATCTGGTCTTTTGCTTCCATTTTATGGCTTCAAAATTTAATCACACATTGACTCTCTGGAAACACACAAGTGGTTATCTTGGAAATGAGACTGAATATATTTGGTTTTGTTTTTGAAACAAGACGCTGACTCGTGGTAATCTCCACTGCTGTTATTCAGGCGGGCATAGGCATCTGTGGTGATTTGGGCACTCAATCACTTTCAATTAAATGTTCCAATGTCTTGTGAAACTCCCCAAAGAGCTTAAAGAACCATGATTATAGATCCATAGAGGAATTATACTTCCTGAACATACCCAGGTAAGCAGTTTTCTTGCAACAAAAAGCCAATTATTTTGAGGGATTATGTGAATATTCAGTGGGCAACCCTAAACAAAAATGTCTCAATATATTTAAGAGTCTATTGTGGAAAAACGCTGTCACATGCATTGACTAAATGTTCAGATGTGCACTTTTTTGGCTCATAGGTTTAAAATCTGCGGTTTTAAAAATATATTATTTATGAGATTTAAGCATTTACTTCTTTACCTAAAGATCTCTAAACATTGCAGGTGTGTTTACATCATCATAATTCACCAACATGGTACTTTTAGGAAGATTATAGGGAAAAAAATCACTCAACATTTAAAGGGAATGAAATACTAGAATTAATTATTTATTATAAAATGCTAGTCCCTTGACCAACACATGCCAATATTTGCTTTGTCTCTTTACAATTTTCCCTTCTTTAGAAATGGATTGTTCTCTGCTGATTATACCAGCTGTACAATATTTTGACTATCCTTTCAGCATAAACATATGGAGGAAATAAAATGTGAAAAATAAAACTTATTCAGAATCATGGTAAAGATTTGCACTGGTGAAACTTGAAAAAGTTTTACCCCTTAGTAAGCCAAAGAGGTCTCTAAACTTCAAAGTTAAAAAAAGATGTAAGTGCAAACAATGCCCCAAAGTGTAGAAAGTGTGAACATTTACAAAAGGCTCTACTTCGAATGAGAAGAATCAGTGACTGACAGAGACTTTCAGGCCCAACTCTTACAAATTCAAAGTAGTCAAAGTAACGGGAATGATTCAAGGGAGAGACAAAGAAAACGAAAACATAACATTTTCCAAAGGCAGGAGAATATAGCAGCACCCGAGGCCAACAGACATCATTAAAATGTGAGGAATGATGGGCTGAAGCACCACCACTCAAAACTGCAAGTGCAGGGAAGAAGATGGTGATGGGATGAAAAAGGAGTAGAGGTGGAAAGGCAGGAGCGCTGTCGGAGAGGGGCGGGAGCACCCGTGGGATGGGACACCGTCCCCAGGGAGCACGAGCAGGGAGTTTTTAGATTATAAGTTGCTGCTTAGAAATGAGACATACAATCAATTTATATAAGTCATTTTTAAAGTTAAAAATAAAATAATAAATAGTAAAATGGAAAAGGACAACAAAGAAAAAAGAAGAGGAAAGAGAGTGTCGCAGAATATCAGAGAAATCAAGTCTTTATTTCTTGGGTACATGTGTTTATATGTGGTGTAAAGTTGTCAAGTGGGTTTTTTTTTTAATTGGAGGCTACACTTTAAAAGGTTTGACAAATGTTGCATTAAACACACCATCTATGGCTCGGCGCCTGTGGCTCAATTGGCTAAGGCGCCAGCCACATACACCTAAGGTGGCGGGTTCGAATCCCCAGCCCGGACCCGCCAAACAACAATGATGGCTGCAACCAAAAAATGGCCGGGCATTGTGGTGGGCACCTGTGGTCCCAGCTACTTGGGAGGCGGAGGCAGGAGACTCGCTTGAGCCCAGGAGTTGGAG